>APFE030197352.1:22194-65561 GCA_000404065.3 Pinus taeda | reverse complement strand
AACGTGCAACATTAAATGATATGAAGTTTTGATAGAAGAAGAAGGCAATGGTGAGATCAAGCTCTTCCCGTCTCTCTTTTTCGAAAATCTTGCCATTGGACCAAGTGATCTTCTTTTTAATGCTTGTCCCCCACTAGAAGTAGAACTCTCAAATGGAAATTTGGTGGTCCCTTTCCTCAAAAATGGAAGGGGGTCTTCATTATTGGCTTTTTTTGATTTTGAAGCTAGTGCCACATGTTCCATACCAACATTGGCCTCCTTTTCCAATTCTTTTCTCTTTTGAGAAGTAATAACTCTACAAGATCCAATCCCACAACTAGGTATAGCCAACAAATGTGATTTCACACGGTAATATGTGCTTTTGAAAGAAATGTTACAAAAGTTACATTTCCATTGCACATTGCCTCCTCCCTTTCCCTTGTTGTTTGGCCCATCCTCTCTTGTGACATATTTCCATAATGGATATTTATCATTGTCTTTAACTCCTCTTCCCTCAACATTACTTGCAGCAGACTCTGATGATATTGGGGGAGGAAGGGCATCTCTACCCATGACATTCTTGCCCTTCCTTTGCTTCCTAACAGCTGCCTTTGATTGAGCCATGAACACTGTTACGGACTACGGCGTTACCTCAACGACAACCTGTAAAAAAAATGAACAAACTGCTGTCAAAAATGAAAAAATGCAAAAAAAATTTAAAAATGAACAAACTGCTGTAAAAAAATTGTAAACTGTGCATAGGGGCATAGTACATCTGTGTCTCATATTACTTGCCAATTCTACCAGAGTGCATACAGATACAGGAGGCAGCGTTATGTTATTAGTACATCTCATTCATTGGGGTTAATTATTAATTTACTACCCAAGTGCTCTTAGATACCTCAGGTCACAGGTGTTACTGTTAAAGCCTGTAGGCTGTAGGTGATTTTCATAATTTTTGTTTCCAGGACAATTTATATAATGCCTCAACATGTACCAAACAGACTTTTAAAACTAACTTATACTACTTATATCAAACCCAGAAATTTACACATTGCTGATATATGAAAATAGCACCAACAGAAAAGTCTTTTCTTGCTCAAAATATGAATACACAGCAGGCAGATAAGAAAGAATGAACCTGGTAAATACACCAGCAAGCAGTCATGGCACAATATTTGAATTTCTTGATAGATATCAGCTTCCCACTGTTAAGTACATACCCAGAAATTAATCCCTACGACTTTGTTTTCTTGCCAAGATATGTTACAGGACCCCCACCTAACGCTGATATGATTTGAGAAATAGCAGATGCCTCAGAGATATTGTAAGAGTCAAGACAGTTCAGATAAATAGCAGATGCCTCAGAGAAATTGTTGAAGTGGCAGTGAGAAAATAAGAGACATTCTTCGAAGGTATTTACTTGGAAAAAAAAATCATATAGACTATAAAATTTAGCAGAAATATACTGGGGCAAGAAATACTAAAATGTTGAAGTAATCACTAAAAGCGACTCGCACTCCCCCAGTGTATTTATGATCCATTGTATTTTTGAGAGATATAAGAAGCATATGCATTGCTATGGGTCATACCATTATTTAACCACTACAAACCAAATTCAAGACACCTTGTAAATTGCAAAATGGGAATATATTCCTTGGACAACAATTATCATCAATCAAGTCTAGCCCAACTGCTTGTGTGATGGAGTGTTATCTTCCCTACCAAGGTTCTTGTAAGTGACATGACAAAGCTTTGAGCTGCTACAGAATCCAGTTACCCTAGGTACGATCCTCAAAATAAGAGGAAGTGCCCGATGGGTTTCTTTGGGGAATGCATTATGGAAAGGTAAGAAAAAAAAGGAAAAAACCTAGACAATTATGGAACTCTTGAATTGTAATAATAGAAGATGACAGATAAGTGGATTAGGTCTAGTTTAAATTAGCAGATTTCATGTCATGTAAACGACTGGTTTGAGACTCACAGCTGAAGATTAAGGATGGCATTGCCAATGTAGGATGGATTTCATACGGGTCACTAATTGAATCCACATCAACATGGAGCTTTGTGGCACTTTGAACACCTTACCTCCATCCAAACCAATATATACAGGGTTAAAAAAATAAATTGAAAAAACCATAGATATCAGCTTTACAAACCAGATCACAAGAAATGCTAAGGCTTCAGTGATAAACTTGAAATGATTGTATTGGTCACAGTTTTCGTAACAAAGTATTTTCCCTGAACTTAAGCACACTGTTTCAGAAGACCTGTAAGAAACATTTTCAGTTTACATCCGTAGTCTGTTTTACAGTGATATGTATGCACAGGTATCACCGTGTCTGGTGTTCGTTCTCCCACTTCTGAAGTGCGTTGATTCGACCAGCAAATAAGTTAAAACTTAACACAGTACACGTAACAGGTAACACAATAGATTGTTGCGGTGAAACTGCTATGTTGGTGAAACATACCTGGAGGAGGGCCGACGCTGGTCACTGACACGAACAGCCAACAAATCGCGAATACTCTCTCAGCACTGCTCGCAGCTCAAACCCTTGAATATGTTGCTCAGAACCAATCAAACTGATGCCTTTTAACCCCGCGGACAGGCAAAAATCGTGACACGAATCGGACAAAAACAGGACTCGTTCCAAAAAAAACCGACCCGATTCGATTTTTCCGTGACACGTTATGACACGACGTGGGGAAATCGGACACGACGTGTCCTGACAGAATGACACGTGTCAGGACAGAATCGTGTCTGATACGTGCGATTCGCGATTCGTCCAGGGTTTTGAACGAATCCGGTTTCTTAGCATATTCCTATGTCCCCAAGGAGAACAAGACCAAGCTAGAGCCCACTGCAGACAAGGGCATCTTTGTGGGTTATAGCGAGACCTCGAAAGCTTATCGGATTTATATTCCTGCGAAGAGGAAAGTTGTTGTTAGGCGGGATGTGAAGTTCGAGGAGGAGAGAGCTTTCAGGAGGTCACAGGAGTTAGAGTATCCAGAGTCACCAGACCCTCAGGGGCAGTTGAGTCAGTCACAGGGATCTAGTGGTTAGGGATCAAGAGGTACATCGATTACAGTGTCAGGTCCATTAGTGAGCAATGGCTCTCAAAGTCAGGTGGGTGGTTCTTCGGGTAGCATGCAGGGCAGTCCGCAGAGCAGTTCACAGGGTAGTCCACTAATGGACAGTTCGCACGATATTTCAGTGTCTACAGGCATAGATTCAAGCATGAGTTCAGTTGGCAGGCCTTCAGAAGTTCAGGCTTCTGATGATGATGAGGATTCTTTCACTCCGGTGGGAGAAGTATGCTCAGGGAAGAGGAAGTCCAAGTGGCTTCACGATACCTTGCGAGTGGCCACATCAGTTGCTGGGCCAAAGAGACAGGTCAGAGAGAGTAAACTACCTAAGCGGTTTTGTAGTTACATGGCATTGGTAACAAGCATTGTTGACTCTGAGCCTTCTAGTTACGAGGAGGCATCCAACTAGTAGGTTTGGAGAGAGGCCATGATGGAGGAGTATTCTTCTATTATGAAAAAGGATGTTTGGGAGGTAGTGCCGAGGCTTGAAGGTAAATCAGTTGTTACTTCCAGATGGCTCTACAAGATAAAGCATGCTGTAGATGGCAGCATCGAGAAGTTCAAAGCTCGATTTGTGGCAAGAGGGTTCTCACAGGTAAAGGGAGTTGACTATGAGAGACCTTCGCTCCCATAGCTTGGTATACATCTATTCGCTCCATTATATCAATTGAAGCAAAGATGGGTTGGAAGATCCACCAGATGGATGTGAAGATTGCATTTCTCAATGGCTTCATTCAGGAGGAGGTTTATATTGAGCAGCCGCAGGACTTTGAGGTGCATGGGAAGGAGTCCCATGTATGTAGATTGAAAAAGGCACTCTATGGCCTGAAGTGAGCTCCCAGAGCTTGGTACTCGAGGATTTATACATACTTGCAGCAGTTGGGTTTCACAAAGAGTGAGGCTGATCCGAACTTATACTTCATTGTGGTGGGTGAGGAGCCTCTCATTCTGGTGTTGTATGTTGATGACTTGATCATCACTGGTGCAGAGAGACTCATTGAGGGCTGCAAGAGAGATCTTGCTTCAGAGTTTGAGATGAGGATATTGGCTTGATGCCTTATTTTTTGGGATTGGAGCTGTGGCAGGAGGAGGGGAATTTCTTCTTGGGACAAGGGAAGTACATTGTGGATATTCTTAGCAGATTTCACATGGAGGACTGCAAACCCATGTCTACATCTATGATCACTAACTGGAAGAAGCTTCACCCTTCTGATTCCGAGTTGGTGGATCCTATTCTATACAAACCGCTGATTGGTAAATTGATGTATTTGGTAAACACTCGACCAAATATATGTTTTGCAGTTAACACTATGAGTCAGTTCATGTGTGAGCCCAGGAGAGTGCACTGGGTGGCTGCAAAACACATTCTTTGTTACTTGCAAGGCACTGTGGATTTTGATCTGGATTATAGACAGGGTGATGGAGTGAGACTGGCAGGGTACACGGATTTAGATTGGGCAGGTTGTGCTTTAGATAGGAAGAGTACTCCCGGGGGCTTTTTTGGGTTGGGTTCGGCAGTTGTGTCATGGATCATCCGGAAACAACAGTTAGTTGCATTGAGCTTAGCGAGGCATAGTATATGGTTACTAGTTTGGCTAGTTGTGAGGCCATATGGCTTTGCGAGATGTTCTTTGGTCTATTTGGTCAGAGATTGGGACCTTCAGTAATTTATTGTGATAATCAGAGTTGCATAAAACTCACGGAGAATCCAATTTTTCATGACAGGTCAAAGCATATTGAGATCAAGTATCACTTCATTAGAGACTATGTTCAAAAGGGAGTTGTCAAGCTTGAGTACATTTAGACAAATGAGTAGGTAGCAGACATTTCCACCGAAGCCTAACCACAGGGCAAGCATGTCTACTTCAGAGACAAGATGGGAGTGGTGAGGAACACTTTCCTCGGTAAGAGGGAGTGTTAAAATTTGGGTACCAGAGGACAAGTGGTTCCCTAAGGCTTTGATCTTTGGCCTAGGTAAAAGTGTCCAAATTTAATTTTACTTTTATCCCAAAATGACTTTATAAGTGGTAAAGTCAATTTAATTTAAAGGTGACTTTATTAAAGTCAATGAAGAATTAGAAAGTGAAAAAGTGACTATGGCAATAAAATGCTAAGTGGGTCTTTATTTAAGTGGGTGAGTTAAAAAATAGAAAGTGAGAATTAAATGCACATTTATTCTCATCCCTAGATCTAAATGAATCTCAACCATTAGATCTTAAGGTAACCCAAAAGGTCATTTAGAGGAGAAGAGAAGTGAAGAGATCAATTCATTCTTTCATGAGCATTTGAGAGAAAGAGAAGAGAGAGCAAGGAGAAAATTTCTGAGTAGTGAGGAAGTGAAGGAGAGCAGTAAGAAGACATTTTAGCAAATATGAGTAGAAACATTTATTGGCATGCTTTCCAAGGCAAAATCGTACAATAGGAGAAATGCACAGAAATCGTGGAAGAGGGACAACAACAAGGGCACGAATTTCGAGGCAAGTTTTGGGGCACGAATTCCGAGACAACAATATCACTGAAATCTGTACGATCCATACAATTAGTACAACAGGTTTTGGGCACGATTTTCGTGGCATGTCGTACAACATTTAATGTTGTTTTATTGTTGGAATTTTTTTGTTTTGGCAGTTTGCTGATTGGCACGATTTTCGAGGCAGAGTTCAAGCACGAAAATCGAGATAAGTTGTAATTTGTGGTTGCTGAAATTTTTACTATGTATTTCAGTTTCTCTGTAAAAGCATTTTCAGAAATAAAAAAGAGCTCTCAAATTGGTTTTCCCCAAGAGTTGTAGGGGGTTTTTCCAGGGTCACATTGACAAAAAACCACTGTGTTATTTTCTGTGTGCGGCTGTCATAATTTTGCTATGTTTTATTTCTCCAATTTCAACAGTTGCCAAATCTCTAAATTTGTGATTTCAGAAAAATAGTCATTTCCAGATTTTAGAATTTTTATCATGCTTGGATTTAAAACTAAATGCATGGAGTGATAAGGAAAATTGATAACCGAAGTGGGGGTTGAAATTCTTTAGAGAAATGGCACAACGAGCTAGTTGGTTGCCGCCTGAGGACCATCTTGGTCTCCTAGGGTTATTACCCACAAAATGGTTGGTAACAGAGACTATCTCTTCTCAAGGCTCTTCTTCAAAGAACTTGATGTCCTTTTATCACTGTATATAAGATTGTAGTTTCTTCCTTTCTAGTGACAAAGATCCAAGATCTTGCCAAGATTATCTTTCAATAGTATCCCTGGTCTGCTACAGGTCTTCAAGATAAATAACTGTATAGAAGATTTCAAAGAGACTCTTTCTTCTCACAACCGAAAGAGGATTAAAGCCTTTCTTATCTCTATCACAAAAATATCAAATACTTCCATTGCTTGATGCCTTTCTTATGTCTATCACAAAAATATCAAATACTTCCACTACTTGATGCCTGTAGCTTTTCTTCAAGAATGATCAAGCTGCCTTCCAAAAGATGTATGACTCAGTGTTTTAATAAACGATTGAGTTGACCGAGCCATACCCTTGGCCGGTCCGGCTCGATAGAAAAACTTGTTCGGTGGCTGGTTTGTTACTGAACCGGCCAAGTCGGTCCCCGACTTCGCTGGTTTGGTAACAAATGTGCCGGCTCAGCCGACTCCGTATTAAACCAGTTGAACTAGTCAAAGACGCCCAACGATGCTTTTTGGAGTGAAATTCAGACCCCAAACACAATTAGTTTTTGGTTTTAGGTTTTCTTGAAGCCCATCTACCTCTCAAAAGCCTATAAAAGCTACCCAACCCCCTCACATTTCCTCACAACTATCTCTCTATATTCTAATGCTTTGTGTTTGGAAACATGAATGAAAATATTTAAAATTATGTTTTTTCATAAAAAATAAATATTTGATGTTTTTTTACAACCATCGAGTCATTGAAATCAATCCAGCCGAAGTTGATATTGAGTCAGATTCGACCCTTGGCCAGTTCCAAACCCGAGTAGGAGTTTTAAAACATTGGTATGACTACAAGATGTACCAGAAATTTTCAAAACACCAAATAGTGTGCTCAGACTTCAAATATATATAGTTTAGAAAACAACACTTAAACACTGAGAATGGATCCTTTTCATACTGTCCAGACTTGGAGAATGTATATGTTGAGACCAAGCGTGATAAAGTTGGCTTCTTAAGTGATTGACCAAGCTTAGATCACATCATTTTAGGACCGCGATTGCCTTCTTCAAAGATGAAGACCTCTGATATATGTAACCCCAACACATGGTTTCTAGTCTCACTGTTAAGTCTGCATAGTATAAATATAAACTCCAAAACTGTGCTTCCTTCTATCTCAAAAAATTTATGTACAAAATTGATATTCATCAATTTGAATTTTATTACTTGAAGCTATAATCTTCCAAACATAATGATTTTTATAAGATTGGTTCACTGATCAGACTAGCCATGCTTGTATGTATATAGATTGTGATTCACAGGATCTTGTCTTCTTCACCTTAGTATAGGATTGTGAAATTTCCTTCGAGTATGATGACCATAGATGAGTGATGAATCAACCAGAAGAGATCGATCTTGATATTAATACGTGCACAGGACCTTGGCTCCTTCATGAAGTTTTAGGCCTCCTAATAAATATGTATGCTTGAAACTAGAGTTCTCCATATAGGCCTGCAAGGCATATATTCAACTCGGATATACCTGCTTTCTTTGCTAATTGAAAGGGTTGCTTCTAAGTGAAACCCCAAACATAATCTCTGTCACCCATAGTGCTCAGAGGTTTGGACTTCTTTATTAGTGATTACAGGCCATACAATGGACATATCCTCCATAAGTTGTGAAACCAACCTCTCAGACCTTAAGAACAGTGGAACGAACAAAGTTCGACCTTCTAGTTAAATACTCGAGAAAACTTGGAATATGTAGATCTCCATTGAGATACAAGGTTATATATTAAATGTATGAATGAATGATGACACAAATGAGAGTGAGAGGCCTGCTTATATATTAGGCAGGTGCCTCTTCATGGAGAGTCATGTTTCATTTAGACACGCCTCTTCAACCTAATTACTAATTAACTAATTATTATTTATAATTATTATCATTTACATTATTTCCGATATGTTTTATTCATAACAAACATAGCCTTTAGACTCTCAAAAACTTACGAATTTTATGCACAGTCTTGAAGCCTTAATATTGTGATTAGGGCTTGCAATTATGCCCATATTTTGGATTCTTTTCCTTCCAGAAACTCGGTAGTAGGTATACCACTGTCTTTTGATGTGATGAAGCCTTACTTTAGTGATCTTCTTTCCTTGCTAGACCTACAACATAGTTCAATACT
Organism: Pinus taeda; assembly: GCA_000404065.3. NCBI lineage: Eukaryota > Viridiplantae > Streptophyta > Pinopsida > Pinales > Pinaceae > Pinus > Pinus taeda. Next base: position 57,157 of record APFE030197352.1, on the reverse strand, counting down.
TCATGTTGACTTCTCTTTGAAGAGGAAGGAGGCCATGGATACTTGTCAACAAACTTCTTAGTGATTGCTCTCTCTCTTCCTTGGGCTTGCTCACCGAAGCTTTGATACCATGTTAATTTAGGTTAACATGTTCTTTGCTTAGGATAATTACTTCATTGTTCCATATTAGCCCATTTAACATTCCATTTCATCTCCATTAGCAATCACATAAACCATTAACACATTGACAGTAACTGTAGAAAGAACAATAAACAAATGCAGAACATAAACCAAGACAAGAGAACACTTGAATTTGGATCAAGCCAAGGAAAAACCCCAAGATGGGGAAAACCCTTGATGAATTCTTCTTATTATCAAATATCAAATGTTCAGCAGAGAGAGAGAGAGAGAGAGAGAGAGAGTACAATAATTGAAAATCAAAATTGACTTGCCAACTAAGTCACAGGACACATACCTCAGGGTCACGTGTCTTGCATTTCATGTGCCGGACACAAAATATGACCTAAAATGTGTCCAAAATTGTTTTTATTGTGTCCTCCAATTGCGACACGTGTTTTCGACATGGCAAAAATGTGCCGTAACATTTTTGCCCCTTAGAACACGTGTTCCATTAAAGGTCACTCATAAAGCCCGCACAGGGTTCATTTTTTTGATTTTTTGGTCATTTTCCGTTGTCGAAGCTTGCTGGAGTCATTGCTGTGTTGGAACTTGGTCATTGTTTTGCTCATTGGGGTCGTTGTTGTGTTGTAATGGAAGTTTCTTCAACGATTCCCAACTGTCAACTTCACTTCGACTTGGGTCTTGGATAATAGTGTTCATGGTTTGGAGCTTGTGGTTTGGGGATTAAATTTCTTGTTTTTGAGCGTGTGGGGGCCAGGTTAGCGTTTTCCATGTTTTGAAATTTGGTTTTCCTTCTTTTTCTAAAACATGTTCAAGAAAGATTCTCCGACTTGCCTCTTTAATCATTCCTTTTGTGATATAGGCATCAATTAGTACATTGGGCACTCTGATATCGTAACTTAGGCCATCGAATTTCCACTCTTCAAAACATTTAAGATTGATGAATCATGAGACTCAATATGTTGTATGTTACTATGTTACTAACTTGTGGACATGGTTGATGAAGATTATAACTTCTAGATGATTGTTGTTATATGGTTCAATATATGTTTTTTATATCTAATTCATCATTCTGCATGCTTTTGTTGACATATATGCATCAATATATATATATATAATATATTTATATATATATATATATATATAATATATATATATAATATAACGCTCTTGGAATTGCTCCCAAACCGGGAGCTTTTGAAAATGTCGCTCCCGCTCCCAAGTAACCTTGTCCTTGCGTATCTCCAAGTTTGACCAATGAAGAAATCATGCATATGTAGCCGTTGTATCGTGTTAATTGCAAATTTCAATGGCTACAGAGAGTTGACTTAAATATATTGGGCTCTACCTAGTTGAGTTTGTCTTGCAATTCCTCATTTTCTAGGATGTGCAACTTGAGTAAGTCAGATTCATAGACTAGTCAACAAGATAGCTATAACTGTCGAGAAAGAAAATATTAGTGTCTGATGTCATATGTGCAATACGCAGAATTCCCTGTTGAAATTTGATGACTAAAAAGTTTCCTGCAATCCCAGCTCGGTTTTAATTTCACGTTATCGCTCCCATTCAGTTAAATGCCCTTCCCATAAACATACATTCAACATATAGAATTATGGAAATGAAACTTTCAGTTTAAAACACATGGGACTGTCAACACATGCTGAAAATAAATATGGCCATAAACAGATCAGCGACACACATAAAAATACACACAGATTTTTGGTGAACTTAGACCCAAGAAAACCCCGTCAATCTTCTTCGGGGAAAACTTGTTAGAGAGCTCTTCAAAATTATTTATCTTTCAAGTTCAGGGAAAATACATTTGCAGACAAAACAAACAACAAAATACAACTTATCTCTTCAGCGCAAACTCCTTGAAAACCGTGCCCACTTTGCCTCGATTTCCGTGCCCACTTGGGACTGTACAAAATGTATTGTATGGATTCCGTATAAATTGTACAGATACCCGTACTGCTATACACATTTTTTTTCAATTTTTTAATCTCAAAAACTTCTCTCGAACGACGTGCAACTCACAACATTAAAAGTTGTTCGTACTGTACCTTTTGTTGTCTTCTATGTCTTTATTTCCTTGCCCATCTTTGCCCAGAAATCACTCCAACTTGCTGCAACAAATTTCTCCTTCAGAATTTTTCTCCAGCTCTCAACCTCCTTTTTCCAATTTGCTCATGAAGAATGAATGTAGTTTCCTTTTCTTTGCCCCCTTTTGTTTCCCTAAATGACTTCTGGGCAACCCTATGATCTAATGGCTCAGATTCATTTACATTAAGGGATAAGAATAAATGTGCATTTAATTCTCACTTTTTATTTTTTAACTCACCCATCAAATAAAGTACCGACATTGTACTTTATGTCTAAAGTCACTTTTCACTTTATAATTTAACGTTGACTTTACCACTTGTAAAGTCACTTTCACTTTATAAAGTCACACTTAGGAAAAGAATTATTTTTGGACACTTTTCCCTAAGTAGAGACTAACCCATGGGAAACCACTTGTCCAAGGTACGTTAAAAATCAACACTCCCTCTTATTGAGGAAAGTGTTTCTCACCACACCCATCTTGTCCCTAAAATGGACATGTTTGCCTCTTGGCAAGGACTTCGTGAGAACATCAACCACCTGTTCATTTGTTGATATATACTCCAGCGTCACTGCTCCCTTCTGAACATAGTCCCTGATGAAATGATATCTGATGTCAATGTGTTTTGACCAACCATGAAACGCTGGATTCTCTGTGAGTTTAATGCAACTCTGGTTATCATAGTGAATAACCGTCGGTCTCAACACCTGATCAAATTGGCCATACAACAACTTGCGAAGCCAAATGGCCTCATAACTAGCCTGGCTAGTAGCCATATACTCAACCTCAGAAGAGCTCAAAGCAACTGACGTTTGCTTTCCACTGAACCACAACACAACTGCCGAACGCAATCTAAAGCAACACCTTGAAGTGTTTTTCTTGTCAGAAGCACAACCTGCCCATCTGCATCTGTGTAACTTGCCAACCTCACTCCGTCTCCCCGCCTATAGTCCAGGCCATAATCAACAGTGCCCTGCATGTAGCGAAGAGGGTGCTTTGCAGCTACCCAGTGCACCCTCCTGGGCTCAACCATGAACTGGCTAAGTGTGTTCACTGCAAAGCATATATATGGCCTAGTGTTGACCAGATACATCAAGGACCCAATAAGCTGCCTATACAATGTGGGATCCACCAAACTAGAATCTGAAGCATGAATCTTCTTCCAGTTGGTGATCATAGGTGTAGACATGGGTGTACAATCTGCCATGTGAAATTTGCTCAACACACCCACAAGATACTGCCCCTGCCCCAAAAAGATATGCCCCTCCTCCTGCCACATCTCAAGCCACAAAAAGTAATGCATCAGCCCAATGTCCTTCATCTTGAACTCCATAGCAAGATCCTCCTTGCAACCACTAATGAGTCTCTCTGCCCTAGTAATGAATAAGTCATTTACATACAACACAAGAGTGAGCAGATCATCCCCTACAACAATGTAGTATAGGTTTGGATTTGCATCACTCTTCGTGAAACCCATTTGCTGCAAGTAAGTATCAATCCTTGAATACCAAGCTCTCGGAGCTTGCTTAAGTCTGTAGAGTGCTCGCCTCAACCGACATACACAGGTCTCCCACCCAAGTACCTCAAGGTCCTGTGGCTGCTCAACATACACCTACTCCTCTATAACTCCATTCAGAAATGCGGCCTTCACATCCATCTGATGGATGTGCCAACCCATTTTTGTAGCAATAGAAATAAAAGGACCGGATAGAAGTGTACCGAGCTACGGGAGCGAAATTCTCATCATAGTCAACTCCCTCTATCTGTGAGAACCCTCTAGCCACAAACCTCGCCTTGAAGTCACGACTGACTTGCCCTTAGACCTAGACACCACTTCCCAGACATTGTTCTTAATTATAGAGGCATACTCCTCCACCATAGCCTCTCCCCATACCTCCTGACTGACAACCTCCTCATAGCTAGTAGGCTCGGAGTCAACAATGCTGATAGCCTTGGCTACATAACTGCAAAACTGCTCAGGTGGCACACTGTCCCACCTCTTCGGAGGACCAACAGACTCCTTTTCCTTCAAGTTGTCTTGAAGCCACTTGGGCCTCCTCTTCCTTGAAGAAGCTTCCCCATAGGGAAGCTCATCCTTTGCCCCCCAGTCTGGTGAACTTGAAGGTCTGCTAATTGACCCTGGTGTGCGTGTACCAGCACATTTCCTCGAAGAACCTGTACTGGCACTTGTCCCTGTGTTGGTGGAAGTGCCCTGTGAACTCTGTACCAGTGGACTCCTTAAAGTTCTCGGTGAACTCGCCACTGGTGCCCTAGATGTCACTGACACTGAAGTACCTCCTGTACCAGTTGATCCAGAACCCTAAGGTCCTGATCGCTATACCTAACATCCCTACTGGGGAGAAGTCTGTGACTCTCTCTCATCATACTCCCGTGATCTCTGATAGGCCCTCTCCTCCTAGAACTTCACATCCCTCCTAATCACCACTCTCCGTTTAGAAGGAATGAAGATCTGATAGGCCTTCAAAGTCTCGCTGTAACCCATAAAGATACCCTTCGCTGCCTAGGTTCTAGCTTTGTCCTCTGCTCCTTGGGGATATAAGTATATGTGAGACATCCAAAGATACGAAGATGTCCCACATGAGGCTTCTCTCCAGTGAAAGCCTCCTCCGGAGTCGTATTCCCCAATACTCTGTGATGACTCCTGTTATGAAGATAAACAACAGTATTGCAGGCCTCGACCCACAAAAACAAAGGCAACCCTTGATCATGAATCATAGCTCTAGCAGCCCCAAAAATAGCTCTGTTCTTCCTTTCAGACACCCCATTCTACTGGGGGTTGTAAGGAACTGCGAACTCTCTCCTAATGCCCTCCTGTGCACAAAAGTAAAAAAACCCACAATTGGTGTACTCACCACCATTGTCTGACCTCAAGACATCTTCCTACCTATCTTCTTTTCCATAAGAGCTTCGAACTCTTTAAAGCGACTGAAGACCTCACCCTTGGTCTTCAAGAAATATATCCAAGTCCTCCTAGAGTAGTCATCAATGAATATAACATAATACTCATAACCACCCAAAGACACATGAGACATACTACCATTAACATTAGTATGAATCAAGTCTAGTTTACCTGTAGTTCTGCTATTGCTCGCTGGGAATGGTAACTTGGTGTACTTGCATAAAGCACACCCTCTGCAGACCTCATAATGTTCGATACTGAAATCAGGAACTCTAGTAGTGATCTCCCTTAGTACTCTCAAAGCTCCATGATGCACATGAGCCCTACTTCGGTGCCATAACTTGCACAAGTCTCTACTGCTAGTGGTACTAGTGTGAGTGCTACCGGATGTGCTACTCACCAATGCTCCTGCCGACTGAAAACTGAACTTGTATAGTTTCCCAGAGTGGACTCCAATCACTTTGCCCGAAGTGATGGAAGCTCCCCTGGGATGCATCAATACCTACCCTCCTGAGAAAGTGACCTCAAACCCCTTCTACAAAACATCCATGACCTTCAAAGGAGGCAAAGACTCCCTCTCAAAGGTCACAGTCCCCACACCAATAACTCTCACAGTGCGGTCATCTCCTAGTACAATCTCAATATCAAGTGCCCTCTCTGCAAGCTTTGAAAAGAACTCCTGTGCACCTGTCCTATGGAGGGAAGCCCTGCTACCACACATCGGATGATGTACTCCTACTAGATGTAGAAGTAATAAAAAAAATAATAAATAAATAAATAAAATTTATTTACAAAAAAAGAAGTTTATTTACCTATATATATATATATAACAAGCTCTAAAATAGCATATAATTTTATTAATGGCTCTTTGATTCAAATAAGTCAATAAAATGAATGACTTTCTCTAGTCCAAGTCTAGAAACCCGACAAGAAAATCGTTAGATAAATCCTTAAAGTAAAATAGAATGGATCCTCCTCCTTCACTGAAGAGTTGGTTAACTTAAACAAAAGCATCCCCTCATGCTTGAGATATGATTCAATTAAAAGTTTTCTACACAACTTAGAAAGATCTTGTTAGCTTCAAATGAGATAGGAAAAATATAGTGGAAGGAAATTCTAGCAACTTAAACAAAAGCACACTAGCCACGTCCAATCCTAAAATATTTTCCAGATCTAATTAGCTGTGTAAGATAGCTATACACTAATACTTCTATGTAAGCAAATGAAGCAGCAAATAACATCACTAGTAGAAAATTAACCTCAAGAATTCATTACCATATCCATGAGAATCCATGAGAGAATAGCCACAATATTTCACCCCAAAGACTTGTATATTATTATTTCAAAATAGAAAGAGAGCTTCAAGAGCAAAAAGCCAGCACTCAGTATCAAGAGATGTTACAATGAGGAGCCTATGCTTCCTTATATAGAAAAAATGAGAGCTCTGGAGGCTCTTCCAAGTGAAAAACTGCTAGTTTCGTGAAGGTGCACAAATTTGACTTGATTTTGGTTGATTAAATGCTTCATCCATGCCAAAATAATCTCCACTATTGATTGCTTGAGAAAAAATTCGAAGTCCTTGATGATGCCTTTTTTCTTTGTCTAAGAAATATTTTTTTTGACTTTTCCTCCTTGAAATATTCCCATTCACTTAACCAACTTGTACCATAAATTCAATTTTCATTAAAACGATTTTTCTGGGAATTAATTCATCTTTTCTAGACCAAAAATATTTTTTTGAATTTTTGCTTGCCTGATTTGTGGAGATTCCCTTCTTGAAAAGTGCACATTCCCTTTTTTTAATATTTTACACTTTGAGGGATTTTTTCCCTCATTTTTATTTTCTGACCAATTTCTGGCTAATTATTTAACCACTTTTTTGCTGGAAAAATAATTTGAGGGGATAAACATAATTTCAACCCTCAAAAGGTGTCTAAACACAAAGTTGAGGTGTAGAGGTTCTAATTATGAGTACTCTACCCCCTTTCAACTTTTACAAACATTTGATTTTACAATTTACATCCAAATTATTAAATTTCCGACCAGTTGGAAAATTTAATAATTAAAAATAGACACTTAGATTTAACCAAATTCTACGAGACTCAAGACATGATCTAGTATAATAACTATACATAGACTCGATGCACTAGGACTCACTTAAGACATCACTATCGAATCCCACCCTAGCTTTGGGGGTATATGGGGGAGAAAAACTCTATTAATTATTTCGTGTACAAAATAATTAACGAGGTTAAAAAACTCCCTAAGATGAAACCTGTTAGCAAAAATTCTTAAGCTTATGTAGGTGTTTTACATGGCTTTATAGACATACTAGAATCATTTTTACAATGGCCCACCGGACTGCAAAATTTGGAGTTACAACTCTGATATAATGACGAATGGTGACAACGAGTTTTGGATATCTGACTGCTTGAACATGATGGAATTCCTTTGCAAAAATGTGTACTGCTATAGGGTAGTTGACACGGAGTGGTCAACAACACCTACAATGCATCAATACTCCTTTGCGCTTTGGCAATCTTTTCATTTTGTTTCCTTGTGATTTGAGGACAGAACCTTCCTAGATGGGCATGTAATATACCAAATTACCATTATTCTATTTAATAATTTCTATGTAGAATCATGTCCATTAGGGTAGTCATGTCTCTTATGGACTATATATATGACAGTCTTATTGACAACATATTATCATATCTTATAATTTTTACTTTTATTACACATTTACTTTCAGTCTATATGACGTTGTGCATTTGCCATGAACAGTACAATGTGACTACTGCAAAGTATGCTGTATGCACTTTTTTCAACATTTAGTTTTCGATGATGATTACCACTTATGTTCTTTCGGGTTTTGATTTTTTTTCCCGAGGTAAAATTTTTGTTATGCTTTCTATTGGCTGCTGGACCCTGGTAGATCTAGGCCAATTTAAAACTAAATTTTTAATCACTTCCAGATTTAGATGTAACAAGAAATATGTATCACAGTTTTCTTTCTTCTTTTGTGGGTTATCGAACTTTGTAAATAAGACATGTCGAATGCCTTGCATTGGCTTACTTTTACTCTATATAATGCACATTACTTCAATCAAATGATTTTCAGGTGGCGTTTGCACATCCGGAAGGCCTTATCTCCTCAAGTGAAAAATGATTCTGGGGTGGATGAAGTGAACGAAACAGTTGAGGGTGATGATGATGAGCGAATGTTGGGTCAAATGGAGGAATTGCATTCTATTTATGAACGAAAGAAGAAGAAAACAAAGAAACTCCTTGCAAAAAGACGGGCTAAGGTGAACACTGCAGGAGCTAAATGCATTTGTTGTTGTTTATCCTTTTTTGAATATTGATTTAAAATTTAGTCTTCGTGTTCTACTGTTGCTTTTAATCTTTGCTTATGTATAGATCCATCTCACTCTGTTTTGTCAAAAATTCCAGGCTAAAGCACGTACCCGAACAGGAATGAAAGTGGATGTCATGGAAGATGGCTATAATGACTATGATTTGTTTTCTTTATCTTCTATTAAGGTCTGTTTTTTTAAATGGAGTTCATTATTTTTTCGAACCTATATATTGACATCAGTGAGTAGTTGGTAGTTCTTTGTTTTATATTCCTAACATTGCCACAAAAAGGTAGAATTTAAACATAGGAGAATGAAACTAGCAATCCAGGATCTGTTTTGTAATTGTAGACATATTAAGATGATAATTTAGTAAATTACATAACTATCTTTGTGTTATATGATGTTTGAATTGCCCAATCTATTGAATTTCTCAGGTATGATCGGTTTCATAAATTATAAGATAATTTGATATCATCATGATTTGAAACTTGGGAATACTGTCTAGACGCATAAGTGGGGCTTCTAGTGTGAGTGCTTTGATCAGTAGAATCTATTTAGAGAATGTAAAGAGATTCTGTTTGAAAGTAAAGTGATTTTTTCTTTTCTTGAAATATAGATTTGTTTGAAAGTCCCTGACACTTTCCTTCATTCCAAGGATGGTACCTATTGTAATGTGGATGACGTAGACTAAGTGCACCTGACCTAGCAGGGACATCGAGTGAGGCCCACAAAATCAAGAACATCATTGGCGGCCAGCCAGGCGACTTGACACTGAGACCTCCTGCATGAAACTCACAGAACCCAACCAAGTGTGAGTTTTCTTTCTTGGAATATAGATTCCCTGGAAAATCTCTGACACTGTACCCAGTGTAAAGCAGGCGGTGTAGACTTAGTGCGCCTAACCTGACAGGGACAAAATCAAGAACATCATTGGCGGCCAGCCAGGCGACTTGACATTGAGACCTCCTGCATGAAACTCACAGAACCCAACCAAGTGTGAGTTTTCTTTCTTGGAATATAGATTCCCTGGAAAATCTCTGACACTGTACCCAGTGTAAAGCAGGCGGTGTAGACTTAGTGCGCCTAACCTGACAGGGACATTGAGTGAGGCCCACAACATGAAGAACCATCAGAGGCATCCAGCCTGGAGATTTGATCCCGAGACCTCTTGCATATAACTGACAGCACTCAAGCAAGAGTGCATTTTATCCAAGGCTTTGCCTATTTTATCCCTCAATTGAGAGAACATGAAGTATGCATTCCTTTTGAAATGTATCCAGTAACCTATGAGTATGTAAACTAGCTCTACCGTTGACCTTAACCTCTTTCAAGAGCTTTTCAGTTTTTAGCACTTCTATTATACAAGCACGATATTGTATACTCTCACTTTTAGCTTTCTTTACCTCGACATGTTGAGGCCAGTCTTTAGCCGACTCTTTAATCTTAGACATCATTATCTTTCTGCTTTTTTCCAACACATTCTTAATTTTCTACAAATAAGTGTACGGCTCCAGTTGACCTTGAGCTCTCCTCAGAGCCTTTCAGTTCATAGCACTTACATTGTACCGACATCTTATTTATGCTCTCTTTTAGCTTTCTTTAGCTAGATATGTTGAGTCAAGTTTCCAATTGACTTTTAGATCCTAGAGATTATTATCTTTCTTCTTTTAGCATTGTTCTTGGAGATGCTTTGGCACTTCTGCTTTGCATCAACATTCAATGTACTTTTTAGTCTCATTGACCAACTTTGATGCATTCCTTTTGAAACGTATCAAATAACCTATGAGTATGTAAACTAGATCTACAGTTGACCGTAACCTCTTTCAAGAGCTTTTCAGTTTTTAGCACTTCTATTGTACCAGCACCATATTGTATACTCTCACTTTTAGAGGCCAGTCTCTAGCTGGCTCTTAGATCTTAGACATCATTATCTTTTTGCTTTTTTCCAACACATTCTTAATTTCCTACAAATAAGCATACCAGCTCCAGTTGACCTTGAGCTGTCTCTAGAGCCTTTCAGTTCATAGCACTTTCATTGTACCGATATCTTATTTATGCTTTCTCTTTTTAGCTTTCTTTAGCTAGATATGTTGAAGCTATTCTCCAATTGACTTTTAGATCCTAGAGATTATTATCTTTCTGCTTTTAGCATTGTTCTAGGAGATGCCTTGGCACTTTTACTTTGTATCAACACTCAATGTACTTTTTTACTCCCATTGACCTACTTTGGTGGTCTTTTGTTGGAAAGTGATGAAATTGTCCTATTTATACTCTTTTATAAAACTCTCTTTGACCTACTTTAGTGTTCTTTTGTTGGAAAGGGATGAAATTGTCTTATCTATAATCTTTTATAAAACTCTCTTTGACCTACTTAGGTGTTCTTTTGTTGGAAAGTGATGAAATTGTCTCATCTATGCTCTTTTGTAAAACTCTCTTTACCTGATGAACTCGTCTTTGTGCTTTTACAGTCCCATTGGCTGACTTTAACCACAAGTGAATTCTAGTATCTAATTTAAATTAAATCAAAGATACAACAATAAACGACATGCACTAATAATAGGTAGGTGTCTTTAGGTAAGGGTTCATTGCATTGTTTTTCATTCCTTGAAATTGATGATTCAATTATTTGGAAATACTATTAGTTTACACTATTCAGTCTATGCACTCCCTCCCCCCCCTCAAAAAAAAAAAAGATTTTGAGGGGCATAGGTGTTATGCACAACATGGATAGTGTCAGGGTGATGCTGCGAACTTAAAATCCTAACCACCAGTTAGCAGGGTCAACACAAATAAACAAAGCATACCCCTCTTAGAGCCTTATACAGAAGTTATGGAAAAATGTCTCTGAGTTTCGAATTCCAAGGTCCAAGATCATTAAACAAATTTTAGCCCCTTAAGAGCAACTAGCGATACTGTAAATAACAGTCAGTCATTAAGGGGATATATAAATTTCCACATAGGGTGGTTTAGTATCGCGCCCTGCCACCACATCTCTCTATGTAAAAATTCACCAACCCTTCGAATAATAAACTTATCAGCAGGTTTTAGGCTAAGCTTCTGTTAAATGTTCTCTCAGGTCCTAAAATCATGTTCACTGAAGTGCAGGATAAAATCATGTTTTTGATAATCAAACAGGTCTACAAGAATGCAGTCTTTTGTTGCAGATATTTTGGCTTCATACCTGTGTCCCTTGGCCAGACATCTATTGTTTGTTCCAAAAATCATGGCTCACTATTGAGATTTTCCCTTGCCAAATTGCCTCGTCTGAGCTCAGAACCTATTCAGACAATAAAAAGGCGTGCACTTCCGTCAGGCTGTTTATATACTTTGAAAAACATTTCAGTGATGTGGGGGTATGCAAACCCACAACTTGGGTATGCTTCCCAGACAGGTATGCCATACTGGGGAAGTGGGGCATGCCCAGAATATTGCCAGGCCATACTGGATTAATTAGGACATTATGGTGTTTGTGCCTGCCCCTAATCTTCTCATCCTGGACACATTGATAAACCTGATCAGAGAAGGAATATCCACGTGTCCCCTAAATGTGAGTCCACCCAGCCAATAAAAGGTAAGAAATAAAACAAAACAGATCCTAATTGCTCCACCTGTCCTCTACTTCTAGAGAAAGCTATACAAACCCTATGGCAACTCTCGATAACTTTTGCTATACATTTTTTTGTTAGTGTTTGGCATCCATTTATCATGATCTTCCACCAAGTTTCCGAGTTGTGGGAATGGGGAGATGCGCAGGGGGGGGGGTGCATGTGGGGGCACCCACAAATTTTAGGGAAATTCAGGGGTGGTGCGGGGACATAGGGGAGTGTGTGTGTGATTCAAATTCAAATTCAATAATGAAATAATTGATTCATACATCATAAATGATTCAATGAAATAGAAATAGTAAATTATTGAATATATTGATTTAAATTCATCATTCATCATTCTAGAATCTGATTAGTACTAAACAAATTAGTAGATGCTAAAGTCTGAAGACTGGAACAGTAAATTGAAATTACTCAAAACTCAAAAAAATAAAAAGTGACGAATCAAAGACTTGGCCTAAGGTCATCAATATCTAGAGTCAAGACTCAAAAGTTAAAACTAAAAATCAACAATGGACAATGAACCAATTTTATCAGAACCATATCAGTGATCCAACAGGTCGACCCCAAAACTGGGAATTGGCAAAAATAAAACGGACCAAAAAATACATAAATATTCAAATTAAAAAAAAATACAAAAATATTCATGTGCATCCATATGAATCCAAACCATTATACACATATATGCAAAGTTTCTCATATATATAGCAAGGGTGGATATATATGATTCAAATTCAAATTCAATAATGAAATAATTGATTCATACATCATTAATGATTCAATGGAATAGAAATAGTAAAATACTGTATATACTGATTTAAATTCATCATTCATTATTCTAGAATCTGATTAGTACCAAGCAAATTAGTAGAACTAGATGATAAAGGATGAAGTTTGAAGACTGGAATATTAAAATTGAAATTACGCAATCTCAAAAACAGCAAAAAGTGACAAATCAAAGACTTGGTCTAAGGTCGTCAGTATCTAGATTCAAGACTCAAAAGTTAAAACTAAAAATGAACAATGGACAATGAACCAATTTTATCAGAACCATACCAGTGATCCAACATGTTGATCCCAAATCGTGGATTGAAAAAAAACGGACCAAAAAGTTGATTGACAGAAAAATACATAAATATTAAAATTTTGAAAAAAAATACATCGATATTCATGTGCATCCATATGAACCCAAAGCATTGCACACACATATGCAAGGTTTCTCATATATATAGCAAGGGTGCATATAACCAAAATAGTACCAAGTGCAATCCATATTTGAGTAAAAAATACATCAACAAATAGGCTCTAGATGGTCTCTCTGTAGTCCAAAAAATTCATGCTACAATAAATACCTACATATTATTAAAATCATTACATATATTGGAGATCCTCATGATTAGTATCACCCTCTGACAATTAAAATAAGATGGAAAAATCTTAACATGTCAAGTTGAGATTTTGTTTGAGTGATAGGTACAATTTTACTAGGGTCATGATAGAGGAGTTCAATAATCAGTGCCACCGATATTCAAGTGCATAGTGATCTTGGCGCTCTTGATTAAGTGCTAGTTTTAGATCCTCATCTTGAAAAATGTGTAACTAGGTTTGTTTTTCATAAATATGAAATGTACTTTTGATTCTTGTATATTGTAAAATAAAAGAAAAAATATTATTGTTATTTTGAAGCATGGGTTACATGCTCAAGGTCTTTTATTTTAGAGGTCAAGCACACATTGAGTGCTCCTAAGGTTTGTCCTAGGTCAAGAAGTCAAAAGAGTTATTGTCATATGTTGAAGACCCCATCAGGGACATTGTAACTTGTAAAAGAATTATTTTTGTATTTAAAAGTGTCAAAATACCTTTCAAGACCAAGTCGGCCTGACAGCTAAGAAGTTGACCCATTTTGAGGAGCCATGTCCACCTTAAGAAGCCTATATAAGGGAGGGAACTCAACCTCCTTGGGACACATTCACTTCTCACTCATACAAGCAAAGGAGAAGAACAAGAAGGCTATCGAAGAAGGAGGACAAAGAAAATAAGTTTTTGGGTTAATTCTTGCTCACACATGCGAAGAAGGAAGGCAAGGGTTCGCTGCTTCAATGTCGAAATTCCCTATTTGTTGGAAGAGGATCAAAGTTGCTGGAAGAAGGGCCTAATAGGTCACCTACTAGCACTAGACAAGGAAGCAAGGCAAGCAAAGTTGTTGGGAGGCCTTGGAAGGCTAAATTTCGCTCACACGTGTGGATACAATAGCAGTTGCAGGGGGTCGGAAATTTCAGACCTGCAGTAGAGGTTGAAATTTTGAAGCTAGGGGTCGACGTTGTGTTGCCGGAACAAATTTGACTGGGTTTGACTTGGACAGAGGAAGCACGTCATTCAGAGAGGCCAAACTTGGTCTTGGAAGGGTATTGGTCTTGGTTTAGAGGTCTTGGAATATGTCAATTGAAGAATCTATAAGAAGAGAAGAGATTTACGGGTTTTCCTCTCAAGTGGAGAGGTTTTGGCCCTGACTTGCAGCGTATATCCTGTGTTCTTGTGTACTATTGTTCTTCTTATTTTGATAGCTGTTTGATGATAATAACAAACATAATAATAAGATAAAAAGCTAATAAGTAAGAAAAAGTAAAAAGTTATCACAAGCAGTTGTCCTAGATAGAGAAATCATCCTAACTACTGCCCTTTAGATTTCTCAACATACATGATAGAATCCAATGGAAATGTTGCAATGCCCCCAATTTTGAAATCCTGAAAATTGTTAAGTCTGCTGGATTTTGAGTGGGATTTAAAATTCTACTTTCTCCATATGAAATCCAATGAGGTCAGAATAACTCTCAAACATCCTGAGTCAATTAATGATAATGTTAAAAATTTTCACTTTTGCTTAAAATTTTTAACATTACTATTAATTACATAGCATTAGTAGGGTCCTATGGTTGAATATTAGGCTTCTCAACTCATAAATGATTGTTTTCAAGCAAAATAAAAGGGGGATGGCAACAAGCACCCCTTTTGGGAAAACACATCCTCCACATTGGGGTAATGTTTCCCCTTGCATCTGCTCAAGTTTTCCCAAAAGGGGGATGTGGGGAAACGTTTACCTAGGTGTCCCCATCTTGGGTGCGTGCGTGGGAAATGTGGGGTGTGTGCACCCCACACTGGGGGACACATCCCTATGGAACACTTATTTATTATGTTATTGCTTTCATTATTTTTGTTGTTGTATGGAGACGACATAGTTTCAAGCATGAATGTCTAATAATGAGAAATTCAGTGTAGTTTTTATATATTTGGGGGAGGGTCTTATGTTTTGTACACCACCCATACCCTATTGTACTTGGCTAGTGGGTCTCCAATTGTGTTGGGTATGCGTCATTATCCACTGGAAACTGGGTGTAACGTAGTTGTTGAGCCACCAAATACATTATGAGCTGAGAATGTAATGGCATTCATAAATGAAAGCTGAGGAAACATCAAATAGACAAAATATTTTCCAAATCTTATTGCCCCAGATGGCCCTGACAATCAACTAACTTAGCACAAAGGGTTGCTTTTGCTTTGAATTGCCAAGAAGGCTTGCGCTACGTCCTTGTGTAGGCAACATATGTCCTATTTTATTTTTTCTAGACCATGCTTGTGTTTTATTGGCAAACACGAGGATTTTCAAATGGTTGTATGCTTTCTTGGATAGGCACCAACACGAAGAATTATAGAAATGGCTTGCAATCTTAATGCATGGTAGCAATGCTTGCACATTTGGTTTGTCAAAAGATTAATTATGTTCTATCCATTTTCTTCAATGCTCTCTCCTTTTTTCGAAAGTGTTAGATAAGGTTGTCATTGACTTCCATAGATTCTTACCATTTTTCATGCTCTTCTATGATGATGTCCCGAACTATTTCTTTCAATGCTTCTATGATGCCTTGAAGCATCCCTTTTAGTGAATTATATGGCCATATCTTACAACAAAATACTTAGGAGCTTCAAAAGAACTTAGGTGAGGAAGACTATCTCAATAGTGGAGATCTATTACTTCCTCCTTCTTGGATTTCTTCTTTTCAGCGTCCTCTACTTCTTCAGTAATGTGGGCTTCTTCTCTTCTTCTTTTGTTATTGTCCTTCTTGTTCTTAGGACAATCTCTTTTGTAGTGTCCATATTCTTGACACCCATAGCATTGGATTTTAGCCATGTTTTTTTTTCTTTTTCTGAGGACCAAACTTTCCAAGTTGTCCCTTTCTTCTTGTCATAGCAGCATAAGCTTGATTTTGCTCACCTGCTCCCACATCAGAGCTTTTATGATGCATGATTCATATCTTTCATGGAGATATTCTAGTCAAATCTTCTTGGTCTTCCAGATGTTGATTGCTTTTACCATGGTTGCATATTTCATGATCTCTTCCTTCCTTTAGTCACACATTTCACTCCCAAGAGCTTCCAATCAGAGCTCCTTAGTTGTAGTCAACCACCTCATACTTCATATGAGGACATATTATTTTGATTTCATCTAGTGAGTGTGTGACCCCTGCATCCCTACATCCCTTTGAGGGAGGAGATCCTATCTTTTGATCATGCTCTTAAGATAGAGCATTGGTGCATGTTATCAACTGGAAGCATACATACCTCATTTTTCCTTTGGGTCATCGAGACTTCTTGCAGCAGCTTCCTTGATTGAAAAAGCTTCAATCCCTTGATCCGCTTCACTTTTATGATGAATAGAATATATCGTATAATATTGATTTAATATAATTGGAAAGCTCATGCTAACCACTCAAAGCATACATACCTCATTTTTCCTTTGGGTCATCCAGACTTCCTGCAGCAGCTTCCTTGATTGAAAAAGCTTCAATCCCTTGATCTGTGTCACTTCTATGTCATCATACCATCATCTCATGAATTCCACAAGTTTGGAATTCTTGACGAAACACTTGTTTTCTTTCTTGATCGGTGAACCTTTCGATGAAGATTCCATTAGAGTTTCTTGAGGATCCAAAGTATCCCCATCAGCAAATGTTTCCTTTTGTCAGATGTATGATGAACCTTGTACTAGATGACCTTGCCACTTATGTTTCCAATGAGATTCCCAAGAGCTATATCCATGACTTCCATAGATTCTTACCATCTTTCATTCTCTTCTATGATGATGTCCCAAGCTCTTTCTTTCAATGCTTCTATGATGCCTTGATGCATCCCTTTTAGTGAATTATGATGGACATATCTTACAACAGAAGACTTAGGAGCGTGAAAAGAACTTAGGCGAGGAAGACTATCTCAATAGTGGAGATCTATTACTTCCTCCTTGGATTTCTTCTTTTCAGCTTCCTCTACTTCCTTGGTAATGTGGGCTTCTTCTCTTCTTCTTTTGTTATTGTCATTCTTGTTCTTAGGACAATCTGTTTTGTAGTGTCCATATTCTTGACACCCATAGCATTGGATTTTAGCCATGTTCTTTTTCTTTTACTGAGGACCAAACTTCCCAAATTGTCCCTCTCTTCTTGTCATAGCAGCATAAGCTTCATTTTGCTCACCTGCTCCCACATCAGATCTTTTATGATGCATGACTTGTCCTGCAGACTGGACATAGCATTTCAGCATTTTTCTGTCAGATAATTCGTGTAGACCATTCAAAAAATACAGGAGACTCATAATATTAAGCTCAAATGTAGTCAGGTTAATATGGTTTTTATATCAAAGATGCTATATAATGACCGGGGTCATTTGCCAGTAACGGGATGGTGTCAGGAGACAATTTGCATTGTTGTATATGTACTTAAGAAGGATCTGTTTGTTTGGTATTTATATTGTATAATTTTTTTAACATTCAAACTTTAGTTGTGTCAAAATTTTTTAAAATTATAAACCATTGGCTTTCCTACCTATATTTTTCTATACATGTAACTTGTAAGGCATATGGAGCTCACATTTGATTGGTTATTGAAATCTCTGTTATAAAAATATGTTTCCGAGGATTTGTTTTTGAACTCTAACTGGATTTTATATATTTCTAGGCTAAGAAGGATCTATTGGTTGTGGATTCTCCAGCACAATCTGATGATCAGATTGATGTTGCAAGTGAAGATGAGGCTAATGGCCCAAAATCAGAAGACAGTGAAGCAAGTGACGTTGATTCTGATGAAGAGAGGAGGAGGTAATTTCTTTGATGTATGATGGAAGAATGTATTAAGCAGCATAATATCTTATATAATGAAGTTTTGTTGGCTAATTTGAGGCAACCATTTTTATAGATGAAGCATTCTACCTGGTCTTGCTTTTTATTTTCCATTTTTTGCATGGTAAAACAGTATAGTCAGGGACTATAGAATTTCATCCTTTTTGTCTCTATTTGTTTTGTTGGTTGGGTAGGTATGATGAAGAACTTGAAAACTGTCTGGATCGAGCTTATGAGCGGTTTGTTGCTGCAAAAGAAGGCAGTACAAAGAAGCGAAAACGTGCAAAATTAATTAATGATGCTACCGATAGCGAAGTCTGGAAGGTAGTGTGTTATGTTTGGAAATACAACATTTTTGATTTTGTGCAAGCTTTTTGGATGAGGGAAATCCTAATATCCAATCTCTGTTTTCTTGCAGGACAAGGGGACTTATCAGGATAATGTTCATGAAGACTATTCAGATGACAGTGCTGAGGATGGTGAGGCCAATCCATTGGTGGTGCCACTAACCGAGGAAGAACAACCATCTAAAGAGCAGCTGACTGAGCAGTGGTTCAGTCAGGATCTCTTCACGGGTTTTCAAGACACCTGCAATAAGGAAGACAGTGATTCTGACATGTCAGAAGGAGGTCAAGATATCAAATCATTCCCAAAATCATCCGGTGAAAGGAGAAGTGAGCCCAACAATAAATCCAACAAGGAGAATATTTCTGTCACATCTGAGTCCAAGATTCTGCAAGACAACGGATCTGAGCCAGAGAGAGATGATGGCTTTGAAATAGTTCCTGCTGCATCTTCTGGCTCAAGTGATGAATCTTCTTCGGAAGATGAATCAGATTATGACACTGATTCCAAAACAGAAATTTTAGCTTATGCGAAGAAAATGTTGAGGAAAAAGCAACGGGAAGAGATTCTAGATGCTGCCTACAATAGGTATACTTTTGATGATGAAGGTCTGCCGGAATGGTTTGTCAAGGAAGAAAAAATTCACTGTCAGCCTCAGAAACCCATAACAAGAGAGGAGATTGAAGCCATGAAAGCACAATTCAAAGAAATTGATGCTCGGCCAGCAAAGAAGGTTGCAGAGGCAAAAGCCCGTAAGAAACGGGTTGCAATGAAGAAGTTGGAGGGAGTTCGAAACAAAGCAAATGCAATATCTAATCAAACTGACATCTCCAATCAATCGAAAAATAAAATGATTGAGCGACTATACAAGAAGGCTACGCCTAAGAGACCCCAGAAGGAGTATGTGGTTGCCAAGAAGGGAGTACAAGTTAAAGGTGGTAAAGGAAAAGTAATAGTTGACCGTAGGTTGAAAAAAGATTCGCGATCTAGAGGAATTGGTAGGCATGGTAAAAACATTTCCAAACAGGGGAAGACTAGAAAGAATACTTCAAAAACTGGAACTTCTGGAGGTAAAAGACATGCGAAAGCAGGTCCTGGTGGAGGCAAATCGGGAAAGAGGATGTGATTGTATATGATAAGAAAAAATCAACGAGTTACAGATATTTCATGTCTTGATTGACTTTGTTTGAGTGAGGTGATTTTTCATTATAATATTAGCTCCTAAATTTTCTGGGTGTTGCAGCTGGGGGCCTATTTCTTACTCATTTCATCGTGCCTGAATATTGCCTTCATTCCTAAGCAAGTTTAAACACTATTATCGCTTCCATATTATATGCTTGCATTTGCAGCTCACCATACACCTACGATGCTTTTTGCATCTTTAGTGAGTTGAAATTTTGACGAGAAGAGCGTCTCTCAATTGGTCACGAGTGTAGCTCTTACAGATTAACCTATTAGTTTCAAATCAATGGTTTTAATATAGTTAAACTTTGTTACGTTAAAAAATATCGATTATTATCTTTCGTTGACAATCTGTTTGTAGATGTTTGAGAATTTAGATTAAAACTATGCATTCGTAAATGAAAATTAATCTATTGCAGCATTTATAATAAGATCCCTGTTCCTAAATAATGCTGTCTTGATTTGATGGTGTGTTGGAATTGTTGAAGTTTCATTGTTTATCACTGGAGTTGGTGCATCAAAAGTAGCCATACAATGACGGTAAACATTTATGTTATGTGTCCCTGCAAGAAATCTACAAGTTCTGTCCCTTCACGGTTCGGATTTTTGTGTTTTCGATTCTTGAGCGATGTTTCCATACAAAGAAAGAAAATCAGAGATGATAAAAGGGGATTTTCCTTATAATATGAATTGTGACCCGAGAGAGAAACAATAGTTTTATTCTAGGAAAAAGGGCATGGGTGAGTATATGGTGTTGGATGTGTATGCTGGCTTCCAGAAATATTTTAACTTGCTAATGTTTGATTTTAGACAGGTAAGAGAAGCAAACAAGAGTGAAATGCCATGTTTAACATGGGTTTCGAAGCCTGGATGATGTAACAATGGCTTGAATTCTGAGAGATCAAAGAGTGACAAAAGTATGGTAATAGTAAAAAGGATACAGATGGAAGTGATGGTTTCAATTTTCCATAAAGGTCTTGTTTAATTGTTCCGTG
This sequence comes from Pinus taeda, assembly GCA_000404065.3. Lineage (NCBI taxonomy): Eukaryota > Viridiplantae > Streptophyta > Pinopsida > Pinales > Pinaceae > Pinus > Pinus taeda. The sequence continues at coordinate 36,367 of APFE030197352.1, read as the reverse complement.
AATGGAATGTTTTTCATACGCCCTTACATGTAATTGTCAGTGTCAGGCATTCGAAACTTGCACCACAGGATTATGCGAAGCTTATTAAAGTGTCAGGGTAATGCCCGTATTGATATAATAATACCTAATGTCTTGTTAAATCAATGGTGTGAATAATGTTGTTCTATGAATACAATACATTTTCTACACCCTTACCTGTAATTATTAGTGTCACGCATGCAAAACTTGCAGCACAGGATTAACTGTAGCCTATCAGAGTTTTAGGGTAATGCCCATATTGATATAATAATACCTAAATGTCTCGTTGGGGCAACGGTGTCAATTTTATTCACAGATTAGACAAAAATAGTGAGGTTACCATTGTCTTGAGATCAATGTAAATACATGCTTTGTAAGAAGTCTTCCTTGCGGTGATGGTATCATTCTTTGCTGTTTTGTGCATGTTTTTATGTTGTTGGTACAATTGTTCTGTTTTCTTTTGAAATAAGCTACTGTGAGCCAAAATGTAAATATTCACATTTTTCAATAATGGTGTTGATGCCAAGATAGCATCCTAATAAATTTGATCAATTCTCACCATGGGACAACAGAATAATGGGCTGTTATTAAATCACAGCCGATTATAGAAAGAGAGTAATTAGAAAACAGAGGATACACTTTAGAGTAACACCCCGACCAGCAAGAGAGCAAAATCAATTACAAAGCAGAGTATGTAATACTTAGATCAATATCCCGTCCATCTATTAATAGTTTCTTTGTTATTAATCTGTGGTACTAAATCACAAACTGAATAGATTATACCGAATAAACGTAATTACAAAGCAGAGGATATACTTGGGTTAACATTCCATGCATCCATTAACATTCTCTCTGAATTTACTTTGTGGTGTTCAATCGCAACCTGCATTTCTTAGCGTAGTCAGTTTACGTTCATCCCTTGTGAAGGCATGGTTTGCAGTGTAAACAATGCTTAATGTTGATTCAATTATATTATGATTCTTGAAATTGATTATAGGTTTTATAAGATTATTATAGACATGTTTCTAGTGGTCACAGCATGAAGGGAGATTATTTCAGTCAATGACGAATGAAAATTATGATAAAAGTTAATGGCTGTTAAGATTGTTGAAAGAAATAAAAGGGGTTATGACTTGTTCAATGGTTTGCATGTCAATATGATACTATTTTAGTTGATTTTGAACATATCATATTTAGTTGAGTTTGGACATCCTGTTAACAGGGGTATGTTGCCTCATTTAAACATAGTATTGGAGTATTTTTACTTTGAGAATGATTTGGAGTTAAGTATCCTTTATCTTTGTGTTGGGACAGTGAAATCTTTGCCTATTAATTTCATGCAATGGTTAGACATGGGTTGTTATACATAATTTTGCTAGTAAAAGTGGACTTGAAGGACATTTGAAAGTACTTATGTGGGAATAGCTTGATCTAGATTATTTTATATTTCTATTTTATGTAATTGTTTGCTAAATTTTCATTGATCTCCTCTACTATAGTGGCTTGGGAGGCTTTGTTCCTTGATCTTCTTGTGATCAATCAACTTGAAAGTTTTTCTTGCGCCCGTTTGTTGCCTTTGTTTCTCTTCCATGGTCAACTGTATTCTTAAAAACTCTCATTTTTGTTATGGTCAATCCAACAATTAAAAGTTCCTTGACCATCCCTACTATACTGACTTTTGCGATGTGAATAAATCAAGGTCACTGTCAATGGCCAAAGCTGAAACAGCTCTACTATCCCATTCATTTTATGGAGCATTAGAATTCTAGGATTTTTGAGCAAAGTCTGGTTCATTGTGAAGCAAAGTGAGTCCCATGTGTTATGCTTTACTAGTGCATTTATCGATCACCCCACCCACTTGTAAATGCTGATGTTTTCCAAACTTCCTAATATGCTTACATTCTTTTTAGATGTAAACAAGGCCCCACTTGTGCCACTTGGGCTCATTGATTGTGTTTGGAGTGTTATTTTATTTTGATTTTAATGTGGTGTATATTTCATATATTAGTTCATATATGTTAAAATTGGCAACTAGGGCCAAACTCCATGTGGGTCATATTATTTATGGCGGCTGATAATTTTCTTGGATTTTTTTTGTTGAGAGGTGTAGGATTGATCTAACGATCATCCAATTCCGACAAATAGTTATGGAGATATGAATTTATTTGTATTTATGTGACAAATTGTCAAGGTCGGCAAGCAGCGAAATATGTGGCACACATGCTCAACGTTTCATATAAATACAAGATAGGTTGAGGCATTATTCATTCATCTCATTTCACATTTTTCACTCTCCTTTGTTGATTGGGTTTACACACAAGGAGAAGCTCACACATGGGAAGGAGGACATAGAAGGACAAGGAAGGAGGATGCAAAAAAGAGGATGTAGAAGCTGAGATGGTATCTTTGACTAGCGTTGACTAGCGTGGACTTTTTAGGGATGCGATTTTGGTGTGGCTCTCTCTCCTAGGCAGGCCACAAATTCTCACATGCAAATTGAGGCATTTTGACCTCAGGTTTGACCAATGTTGATTGTCCTAATTTCTGGCAGCAGGTTGACTTCAGTTCACTGTGTTTCACTGAGTTTTTCGGACTGTTTTTGGGCTGCCTCTTCTTGCTATTGGAGGCCGAGTTGATTGGGATATTGACCGAATAAATTGTAGGTCAATTCTATCTTGTTTGACCAACTTTGATTTTGCTGGTTAGGGTTTGCTGCTGTTGTCATACAATTAAAGATTTATGTATTTGTACTATTTCTCTCACTACTGAACTATTGAAGATTATAGAAGAATTGATGAAAGTGTTTTCCCACATTGGGGTTTGTCCCAGACTAGCTGCCACATCTAGTGTCTCTTGTCTTAGCTTGTTTTTTGTCGATCTATTAATGTTCTATCAGCGTTTTACTTTATGTTAATGTGATTGCTAAACAGTGGCTAATAAAAAGAATTTGAAGTAAATTGCTCTAAGCATAGAACATACCATAGATTAACATGGTATCAGAGCTGAGATGAAGACAAAGCCCAAGCAAGAGCAAGAGCAAGAGCAATCACCGAAGACTGTTGGAAAAAGTTTATAGACTCCATGGGTTTTTCATCACATTTCCCCGCCAATGATAAGCTCCATAAGAAGTTTGACTATCACGGATGGAAGATGTCTCTTGATCTGACATTGGAAGAGAAGGAAGTGTTGGACCATGTGAGAGGCAGAATCATTGAGCCTCCATCAAATGCATCGGTTGCTGCAAGGAACAAGTGGACCAAGGGAGAAGTCAAAGCAAAGAAGACCATCCGGGACTCTATCGACAAGTGCTTGGTGGCCTACGTTTATGAGCTGAACACCTCCAAGGAAATCTATGATAGATTGGTAACCCTGTTTAAGGTTATTGATGCAAATCAAGTTTTGTTACTTAAGAAAAAGCTGAAGGAAATTAAGAAGGGCAAAGATGAGAATATGCAAGCCCACTGCTTAAGGATCCTCGAGATCAAGAATAATCTCCTATCAATTGGGGAAGTCATTCCTGACAGGGAACTGACCATCACAACTCTTGGATGGCTCCCATCCGAATGGTATGTATTCATAATCACTCTTCTCAACAATAATGTAATTCTAGGATTTGAGGAATTGATGGCGAGATGTATTCAAGAAGAGACAAGGATGGAAGAGTAGGAAATGCCTGCATTTAGAGGCAATCCCGCTGCTTTCTCCTCCCATGCTAAAAGGAGAAATAATTCTGGGTCAAAATCTAAGGGAAAGGTCGGATCGAAAGGTGGAAGGAAAGGAAGATGTTTCATTTGCAACAAAATTGGCCACTATGCGAGGGAGTGTCCTGATAGAAAGGACACATCTCATGATGATGATCAAATCGCTTGTGAGGCAATTCCAATAACAATGAAAGGAAGGGCAGGTTCAATGACAAAGGAGAGAGGAATGCCGGAAATCAAGGAAATGGTCAACCCTCCAAAAAGGCAAGAAACTCCAGGTATGAATCTAACGTTGTTAACAATAAGCAAGATGAATATTATCTGATATCGACCCTCTCTACTACTCTGGATTCGTTGGGAAATTGGCTTATTGATAGTGGTGCCTCGAGGCACTTCACTGGTTACAAAGAAGCTCTCTCTAACGTGATAGAGAAGGAGACCAACTTGGAAATTATTCTTGGAGACAACTCCAAATATCCCGTGAAAGGCGTAGGGAATGTTTCTCTTCAATTGAATTAAGATAACACAATTCATTTGCAAGAAGTTCTATATGTATCTGATCTCAAGAACGCGGTGTCCATTTCGGTAATGGAAGACAGGCTACAAGGTAGCCTTCATTGATGGCAAAGTACGTGTATGGAAAAAGAATTTTAAAGATGGTTTCTCTTGGGTTTCGAGTTGACTCTTTATATCAAGTCAGAGGAAGTCCGTTGGGTGTCATGTCTTGTGACACATCTCTTCAGTCCGAACTATGGCACCGGAGGTTTGCTCACCTTCATTATAAAGCTCTACCCAATGTGAGACAAATGGTGACAGTGATGCCCGAGTTTAAAGTAGAGCAAGAAGGTGTATGTTTGGGGTGTGCCAAAGGAAAACTCAAAAGGGGACCATTCCCCTCAAGCCATAGCAAGACCTCCGGTGTATTATAGTTGGTTCACTCCGACATATCTGGTATGATGCATGTGAACTCCTTGGGAGGATATTTATGTTACCTCACTTTTGCAGATGATTATTCTCGCAATTCTTGGATATACTTCTTGAAAAAGAAGGATGAAGTGTTGTCTTGGTTCCGTCACTTCAAAGCCTTGATCGAGAATCAAATTGAGAAGAAGATCAAGATCTTAAGCACTGAAAATGGGACTGAGTATGAGTCCAATGAGTTCCATGACTTTTGTAAGGACGCTGTCATTAAGAGGGAGACCACAACACCATACACTCTTGAGCAGAATAGTGTGGCGGAAAAAAAGAATCGTACGATTATGGACGCTGTTCGTTCCAAGCTCCATGATTAAAGGCTTTCGAAGTTTCTATGGGTTGAAGCTGTAAATACCACCGTATATGTTCAAAACCGATGCCCTCATCAAGCATTGGATTCCAAGACTCCCGAAGAGATGTTCACTAGTAAGAAACCTAATGTATCTCATTTTTTTGGAAGTCCTGTTTATTTTCATGTGCTGAAAGAGAAAATGAATAAATTGGGTGGATCTGGAAAGAAGGGAATCTTCGTGGGCTATAGCGAAAATACTAAGGGCTATAGAATCTATGTGGCTGGTCAAAGGAAAGTTGAGATTAGCCATGATGTCACCTTTGACGAAGATATGGCTCTTAGCAAAGTTGACAATCTTCCTATACTAAGGAAATCTGGAGAAGCTGACACCAACGAACTAGAGGAAAAGCAAGATGAAACGATGCCCGAAGTGGAAGATCCTATGGACCCTATTGATACCCCTTCACAAGATCCTTCTACTTCTAGGAAGAGGCCCTCATGGCGTAGGGGGACACTTGATGATGCTGAAGGACACATTGCACCCAGAGGGACTTTCCGGGAAAGTAAGAAGCCAACCAGGTATCATGGATACTTGACCATTATGAGCACGATCATTCAAAATGAGGCCTCATCGTTCACAGAAGCTGTGAATCATCAAGTATGGAAGGATGCCATGACTGAGGAATACGAGTCCATCATGAAGAACGATGTCTGGGATGTGGTTCCCAAACCCTAGGACAAAACAATTCACTTCGAAATGGCTTTACAAGATAAATCATGGAGTTGATGGAAGTGCTGAAAAGTATAAGGTTCATTTTGTTGCTGGTGGCTTCTGTCAAAAGGAAGGTATAGACTATGACGAGATATTTGCACATGTTGCTCGATATACCTCCATCCGCTCGATCATAGCCCTTGCTGCTTCGCAAGGATGGAACCTATATCAGATGGATGTCAAGACCGCATTCTTGCATGGTTCAATCAAAGAGGAAGTCTATGTGGAACAACCAGAAGGATTTGAGATTCATGATCGAGAATTTCACATGTGTAGGTTGAAGAAAGCCCCCTATGGGCTGAAGCAAACACCCTTAGCTTGGTATGAGAGAATCGATAGCTACTTGATGAAGCTTGGATTCACTAGGAGTGACGCTGACTGTAACCTTTACTTTAAGGTTGAAGATGATAAACCTCTCATACTGGTGCTGTACATTGACGACCTCTTTCTAACAAGTGCAGACCCTCTCATTCACAAATGTAAGAAGGAGTTGGCTTCCGAGTTTGAGATGAAGGACCTAGGGCCGATGCATTATTTCCTAGGATTGGAAGTTTGGCAGAAGCCAAGGGAGACTTTCCTATCTCAAGGAAAATATGTGTTGAAGATATTGGAAAGATTCGGTATGGTGGACTACAAGCCCGTGACTACCCTGATGGAGCTTGACTTCAAGAAGTTAAGCGGTAGTGCTGCCGGACCTGTTTTGCAAAATGCTATCGAGTATCATCAACTCATCGGAGCATTGATGTTCTTGGTGAACTCCCATTTGGATATATGTTTTGCAGTCAACACATTGAGTCAACTTATGGTTGAGCCTCACCACTCACATTGGGTTGGTGCCAAGAATCAGTTGAGATATCTTTGTGGCACAATCACTCATGGGACTGCGGGAAATGTGAGACTAAATGGATACACTGATGCTGATTGGGCAGGTAGTGTGGTGGATCGAAAGAGCACTTCCGGGTGCTGTTTCTCTTTGGGATCCGCCTCGATACCCTGGATGAACAGGAAGCAAAAGTCGGTGGCTTTGAGCACCGCTGAGGCAGAGTACATTGCTACGAGTATAGCCTCTTGTGAGGCTGTCTGGTTGCAAAAGCTCTTTAGTGAGATGTCTGGATTTACATTGGATACCACTGTGATCCTGTGTGACACCCAGAGTGGGATTCGTTTATCAGAGAATCCCGTGTTTGATAATCGATCCAAACATATCGATATTAGGTACCACTTTATTTGGGATATGGTACTGTGGGGAGCAATAAGGCTCCAACATATCGGTACATATGAGTAGGTCGCTGACATTCTGACGAAGCCCCTGGGAAAGGTCAAATTCTTGACTTTCCAAGAATGACTTGGAGTCGTTGAGAGACCCTCTTATGAGGGTCCTGCATGAGGCATGCATTGAGCTCTGGGAGCTCCAGGGGGCTTGGAGTACTTCTTGGAGCGAGAAGTGACCATTAGGCGACTCACCCTCCCCTAGTGGTGCGCTATGTATAGGGTGAAAGGTTCAACCTTCCCCTGTGATGCCTCGTGGCGACTTAGGGACATGATGAATGGTTCTCCTGTCGAGGCATCCTACCATGCAGTCTGAGACTCATGGGAAGTACCTCTCATCTGGGCCATGAGTAAGGAAATGGGGTTAGGGACCATAGTAGTACTATCGATGGACGCATCGTTGTATCTACCATACTCCCTATGCTAGGATGACCTCCATTGATCTGGGATTAGTATGAGTGGTTTGAGACACTCTCTTCTGGCATTGATCTGGGATCAGTAAGAGTGGTATAACACTCTCTAGGACTGACTTTGGGTCAGTGGAGGATGGTATGATACATTCTCGATCATTTCTTCTTCTTCATAGTTCAGCAGGGCAGAGCATAGCATAGCATAGCATAGCAGAGCAGAGCCAAGCAGTGCAGGGCAGTGCATTTGATGGCAGAGATAGTACTGACGATAAGATGGATTAGCAGATGGAGTTCTCCCTAGTTGAGAGGGAGTGTTAAAATTGGAAACTAGGGCCAAACTCCATGTGGGTCATCTTATTTATGGCAACTGATATTTTTCTTGGATTCCTCTCGTCGAGAGGTGTAGGATTGATCTAACGATCATCCGATTCTGACAAGTATTTATGGAGATATGAATTTATCTGTATTTACTTGACAAATTGTCAAGGTTGGCCAACAACTAAATATGTGGCACACATGCTCAACGTTTCATATAATACAAGATAGGTTGAGGCATTATTCACTCACCTCATCTCTCACATTCTTCACTCTCCTTTGTTGATTGGGTTTACACACAAGGAGAAGCTCACACATGGGAAGAAGGAGGACTTAGAAGGACAAGGAAGGAGGACGTAGAAGCTACAGATAGTATCTTTGACCAACATTGACTAGCGTGGACTTTCTAGGGCTGTGGTCTTGGTGTGGCTCTCTCCTAGGCAGTCTGCAAAGTATGGCATGCAAATCGAGGCATTTTGACCTCAGGTTTGACCAGCGTTGACTCCCCTAATTGCTGGCAGCAGTTTGACTTCAGTTGGTTACGTTTGACTGAGTTTTTCAGACTATTTTTCGGCTGCCTCTTCTTGCTGTTGGAGGCCAAGTTCATTGGGATATTGACCAAGCAAATTGGAGGTCAATTCTATCTTGTTTGACCAGCGTTGACTTTGCTGGTTAGGGTTTGCTGCTGATATTTGTACTATTTCTCTTTCTGTTGAACTATTGAAGATTATAGAAGAATTGATCAAAGGGTTTCCTCACATTGGGGTTTGTCCCTGACTCGCTGCCACATCTGGTGTCTCTTGTCTTGGCTTGTTTTCTGTCGATCTATTAATGTTCTATCAACATTTTACTTTATGTTAATGTGATTTCTAAACAATGGCTAATAAGAAGAATTTGAAGTACACTGCTCTAAGCATAGAACATACCATAAATTAACAATATAACTATTAGAGATGTTTGGAGATTAGACATTAGGAGGTTGTTGAAGATCAACTTGATCTAATAATCACTATTACCTACCAAAAAGTGGGTAACACATAGGAGCATTTTTTCTCCTCCTTGAACAACCAATCAACAACCCTATTGGTCAGCTCTTGACATGATGCCATGGACCCTCTACATATATGCTTTGATAAGATTTCTGTCTTCCTTATGACATTCTTTCTTGAAGGAAGGTGGGTCATCCATTGGTAGGTTCTTTAACCATTGTAATCACATGTTTTTACTTATTGTTTTGGGGCATGCTAATGTGAATGAAGGGGTGATCTCGATGATCGACTAATTTTGAATATATTCTTGTTCCCCTATTTCACCTTGGTGGTTTGTCTTTAATATTAGTCTAGTGGGACCTTCTCTGAGGCCTTAGGGTTATAGGAGGGACATAACTGGGGAGGCTTTGGTTGAAGTATTGTGCCCACGGTATTCCATACTTACCACTTTTCATCATTCCCTCTATTTTATGTCCATTCTTCGGGCATCTGGTCATTGGTCATGGGGATTGGCAGCCTTTCATTCTCATCTTTGGGTCTGGGCCTAAAAATATTGCCTTAGAGGTTGATGCAACTAAACGAATGATAAAAACAAAGAAAGCCGCAATGAAAGAAAAAGATAAAATGCAAAAGATGGCTGGACCAAAAAATTGTGGGCAAAATCCTAACATGAGTTCTACTTGCCCTCATTAGCCATCACTTGGTTCTTAGAGCACTTGATGCTCCATCTATAAAAAGGAACCCTTGTATTGTTCCAACCTTGTTGAGTGATAAACTGCCTAATCTTAAGGGGTAATAAATGCCACATCTCTCAAACACAAGCTTGGGCTCTTGAACTATGCACTATATTAAAGCATTATTGTAAAGAAGTAAAAGGCACACTAAAGTGGTGGGAAAATCAAGCCACAAAAAATGGTAACTAATGCCTCCACAATTGCTCCCTCCTTACATCTATACACTCAAGAAGTTGGATCACCATTAGCTTGTTATTTGGCTATGACAACATTGCCCTGAAGTCATGCCCACTCCATTACCACTGTTTACACATGCACTTATGGATTGATTGGTTAAATTGGTACCTGTCACATCCCTTGGGGTGTTGGAAACACTCGATAGGATTACCCATTTACCCATTTGTAACACAAGAGAGGGAACACTACTTGGTTTAGTTAGACATTTGAAGGTGATCTTTGTGTAAAGTGTTGGCTGTGCCCCAAACACTAAATATGGTCCACTATGTCACATCTATGGTTTTAGTTACCTAATTATTGTTTATTTACACTTAATCAACAATGGAAGCTTCTAGAGTTGATTGCCCCACCTCCTCAACAGAGTAGCATGAGTTGTACTATCAAGTGCAAAGAGGGGGATTGCCTTTGATGATGCAACATTGCCTACCTAGAGCAAAGAGTTGGGCTATTTGAGGACTTCTTAAGATGCTTGACACCCCAAGGGATCCCCAGATGTCGAAACACTGAGCCCATAATGCTTAGTGTTGGATATATTGATGATGTGCCCAGTGCACCCAGGATGCCCCTATGTTGGCCTTGACAATATTTGATGGGAATCACTTGATTTAGAACCTAGATGATGATGGCCATCCTTGAGATGATAAAGAAGGGTTAGCACATCACCTTGAAGTCCCATCTCTTGAGATATTTGTTGCCATGTCACCCTTTTTTCTCTGGTGAGGGTGACATAGGGCATATTGGGCATGATGTATTGGCATGGAGAGACTTTTGATGGTTTGCAAATGACCTTTGAGGCACCCCTTGGAGTATGGGGCACTCATTAGCCACTATATCACAATTTAAGGGCTTATTGAGCTCAATTGGAGGGTGAGATAATATTATTGGAACATTTATTCCCATATGTGTGGGATTTTATGGCATATTTGTATTGTTTTTGAGCTATGGGGTTGGCTTGTAACCTCTTTCTTGTGTAACACTCAAAGTGAACTTATATTAAGGCTTCTTAGTCATTTTATTTGTAAATTGAGTGGGAGAATGCTCATATAAATAGAGACTCCCCTTCACTTCTTATTTCATCATTACATATTATTGAAAGAAATTGTCATTGATGTCAAAGGCTATCGAAATGAAAGAGAAAGTTACATATTCAAATAACATATTTCAAAATATTGTTTTTGGTTTTTGATGACCCAATTGGATACCCGATCTTTAAATGCATTTTTACTCCATTTACCTTGCTCAAATAAAAACATAACATATATGGTAGGAAAGTTTATTCCAAGACCTTTTCAAATGTATATGACACTTGCTCTAACTCCTCACGGTTAAGGAGAAATTATCTTTAGAATATTCATTATACATTTTGTCAGTTGCACAAGTCAATCTAGCCATTGGACAAGTTGGCCCAGTCTAGACCTCGAATGCACTACAAATAGGCACGAGGAGGAGCATTGCATGTAATTTGCAATGCTCCTAAAATCTGTTCAAACAAGTGAAGAAAAGGAGTTATGAGGTTCATACCTCAGGAACAAGCACTGAAGAGGAGTTGATTGGGAAAGACTTTATGGGAAGGATTTTTGGCACATTTTTGAAGGGTTTTTGGCTTATTTTGGAAGGGTCTTTTGGGCTTATTTTGGAAGGATTTTTGGCACACCTTTTGAAGGTTTCTTGCCCTAATTAGATGGTTGATTGCAGAGTTGTTTTTGAGGGCTTATTCTTTTCCCCTTTGAAGGTCGAATTTCATAAATGTATAGAGAGTTGATTATAGTCTGAAAGGCCAAATTTTAGGCCTATCCTGAGAGCAGTGACCTATCCCTATTGAGGTCGAATTTTAGGACTAAAGTTTTGGTTCAAAGAAGGGCAAATTTATTTATTTATTTTTTAATTTAATTTAATTTTGAATTCATATGTGGTTCATGATCTCCACAAATAAGTGACTCACTCTGTCCATTGAATATTGTTTCAGGAAGATCCACTCGAAGGGATCAATTCCTGTCAGCTTAAACACATAGCCTGGCCCCGAGAGTGTCGAGAGAATTTGAACCTGTGACCTCTTAATAACAAAGGTGCTTTACTATGGTGAATCGACCATTTGAGCTAACCCTTAGGGCTAAAAAAGGTTGAACTTAGGCTTGTTTTGAGGGCTAAATCCTGGTGTGTTTGAAGGCTAGTTTCAAGTCTATTTTGAAGATCTAACATTGTCCTCTGTTGAAAAGGCCAAACCTTGTGGAGGAGGTAGAGTTCTAGAGGCCAAGTTCTATCAATAAGGAGGTCGAGTTCAAGGATCATTTGTAGAGGAAATTTTTGTTGCTAAGAAGGTTGTGTGTAGGAAGCTGAGTGCCTATGTGAAGGACATAGGAGCAACTACCAAAAGGACATAATTTCTTTGACTAATATTAACTCTTGTACAAGCTTTGGTGCTAATAAATCATGGAGTTGGTGCTTCCTTTCATTTGGTGTTGATAAACTAGGGAATTGGTGCTGATAAATGTGAATGTAATTTTTATATGTATTAAGAAAAACATTCCATACTTTTCACGTAAAAGTCTGTGTTCTGTATATTTATGTGGTTTAATTTATACTTGTGGATGAATTTACCATTTTATGAAGTTAAAAATTGTTAACACTGATTCACCCCCCCGCCCCCTACCCCCCTCCCCACCCCCCAATATCGCTGAATATCTAACAATTGGTATCAAAACGAGCTTCTTTATAAAAAGTGTGACCACTAGAAGGTAGATCTCAAGGAGACTCATGGTAAAACAAGTAGAATACACCAAACATGGTTTTCCATTGTTTGACAGACAATTCTAAGGATGAATTGACACAATTCTAAGGATAAAAAGTGTGACACAATTCTAAGCATGAGATGGTTCTTACAAGCACAAGGAGTTGATATTTGGCCAGTTGTTTTAAATGAATACAAGATACTAGCCTCTACTTCAACATATCTAGTTGGAAGAAGATTCTATGAAAGTAATTGAAAGGCTATGTATGCCATTCTTGGAGGGTTGATAGGATCCAAATTTGTCAAAGTTATGCATTGTGAATTAGTAAAGGAAATATAGGACAAGCTCAAGAATGTGTATGAAGGAGATGAAAAGGTCGAAGGGGCCAAGCTTCAAACTTATAGAGGACAATTTGAACACCTTAAGATGAAGGAAGATGAAGACACTGCAACTTACTTTCTCTGAGTTGATGAGATCACAAATACTATGAGAGGATTGGGAGATAAGATTACACATAGTCATCATTCAAAAGATATCACGATCTCTCCCAATGAGATTTGATTATAAAATCTCAACTTTAGAAGAAAGACAAGATCTAGCTATGTGAAGTATGGATGAGCTACATGGAATTCTTACAACATATGAAATGATGAAAGAACAAGAAAATCCATCCAAAAGGGAAGCCATTTTCAAGGTCTCCAATAAGACAAGGAAGAACAAGAAAAAGTAAAAAAAAGCTCTAGCTATAGTGATGATTCAGAGAATGAAGAAGAAGCCAACTTTGTGAGAGTCGAAAAGAGGAACACACAAATATAAATGTAATCCTACTTTAAAATGTTTAAAATGTGGTAGAATTGGTCATTATTCTTCCAAATGTCCTTTTGCGAAGGGGTTAGATAGTCATGAAGAAGAAAGTTATAAGAAATAAAAGAAATATTAGAAAAGAAACAAGGGAAAGAATAAAGGAAATTTCTTCAAGAAGAAAAGTCTCTATTGAAGACAAGATAATAGCTCATCTGATGAAGATGATGATAGTGACCTTGATTTTGATAGAGTGTTCTTCATGGCATTATATTCTTATGAAACTCCTAAAAACTATGAAGGATATCATGAAGAATAAGAAGGAGAAGTGGATTTTGGGGCATAATTGATTAGTGTCTTAAATGATCTTAGAAGAACAAGGAAAAGAAATCTCATACTCAAGGAAGAGGTAAAGAAACTAAAAGAATGTTACAAAGTCCTAGTAGGAACTCTAAAGGCACCAATCATAAATATGAAAGTATAATTTGAAGAAGCTAGAGTGATTGAAGAAACACTCAAGAGGCAACTAGAAGAGAATGAGAGAAGAAAATGATGATAGGAAATGAAGCAAAGTCTTGTAGCCACTAATCCGTGATTACGATCTGTAACTAAGCTAATCACAATCTTCCTTCATCACATCATATATAAGCTTCAGAGATGGTTTGACTCCCCACCTAACATTTAGTTCAGAGAATATGATATTGTAAATATCTTTTGTCATGTTTATGAAAATAATAAATGTAAACCCATGTAAAAGGAAATGAGTTGAAAAAGTCATGAGGAATACAGAAGGTGAGGAGGAAGATGAAAAGTCACTGTTAGGCCCCTATACTACTAGTGTAACCCCTTATTGTTATTAGTACAACCCCCTTATTATATTGATGTACCCATGTAGTGCCCATATTGTTACTATTGTGCCCCATAGAAGCCC
>APFE030197352.1:0-10446 GCA_000404065.3 Pinus taeda | reverse complement strand
AATGAGTGCTAAGTGAACTATTCAAAAATCATGAGAAATTAGTCAGTGACGACTACCTCTCATGGAAATGGTCATACGTTTGAATGACTTACTTAACGCAGTTGAATCCCAAAATTATAACTTCTAAGGTTTGTCTGGATTACATCAAGTTGAAGGCTATATTGCTGGATGGTTGAAAGCCCAGGTCTTAGGGTTTGGGTTCCCTTGACTGAGGATGTACCCTGACCTTGTTGAGGATTTTTGAAGGATAAACAAATTAAGTTTAACTTAGAGATCCACATCATTGGATTCTCCTCTTCAAGATATTTCTGTTGGTATGTGGTAAGCCACATAAGTTCTCCTAGTTTGAGAGAAAAATGTGTTTGAAGTCAATGACCCCAATTTCTGGGCTAAAACCTTAAGGGGTGATGACTTGGAATATTTTCATTGATGTGGGAATCCAAACTTAGGAATAAGGGTTCCTTGTTATACTTGGTAGAAGAATTATTCTAATCAAGGTTATCAGACACCCATAAGGTCTACTTCTCCATTATAAAGGGTAAGAGGGATCTCCTTAGAAATAAAGGAAATTATTCAAAGCATTTTATTAAGTAAGAGAACTTTAATAAAACAAAATAAAAGTGTTTTTAACTTCCTATTCCTCTCCAACAACCATTTAATGAAGTCCTTTTCCCAAAACTATAAAAATTGCCTTAATGCCTTTCAAAACATGGTTAACATCTATCTTTCACTTAGGGCTTGATTTAGGCTTAAGCTAATTTATTAATTAGCCAAGGAATAGTTTTAAAAATACTATTAAAACTTCCATGTCTATCTCTTAAATCCCTTAATTAGTCTAATAAAAAAATATAAAAAGAGACCGAATCCAACCCTCTAACACATAACATTCTCAACACATGATCTTATGATTTAATTTATAAAATTTCGGCATATCTGAAGAAGAATCTTCAATCTCCTAAAGTAAAAAACAAATATCCTTCAATTATTTAAGCTCTCCAAATTCGGTCACTTGAAGAAGACATCGAAGAGGATTAGGGATTCAATTGTTTCTATTTTGAGGATTCATTTTGTAGTTTTTACAGGTAATCCAAGGCATATATCAAGACTATTCTTGTACTTATTGATTTTGACCTTTGCATTTCCTAGCAGTCGGAAATGAGATGTGAGGGAAAATTTGTTGGGAAGTTTTTTTTTGGACTTTTTGTTTTTTTTATTTATTTTTATTGTGGAGGTTCGTTGGAATTATTTTTTAAGGGCTATTACTTATATTCTTCTTTTGGTTTGTTGGACAAGAACTATTTCAGACCTCTGTTAGGGTCTTATTTTGAAGTCTTATTTTGGCACTGTGCAAAGCACTATTTTGCGAGTGATTTTTAAGGTAGTTAGGGCACTATTTTAGGTCCATTTTTTAAGTTTTAAGTCTATAAAATTATTGCACAAAGTGTGTGTCTCAGCGTGGAAAAGGTTGTAAGAAAAGAATAAACAAAATGAAAGTGATATATCCTACAATTGTTAATATATGACATTGTCGCTCACCAGATGAAAACGATAGTAAAGGGTTCATCATTTGAGTATTAGTGTCATGCACTAAGCCAACCATTGACTTCAAATTTTGTTAAAGTAACTAATGTGCATCACAATTATGGTACAATGACAAATGTTACTTTACATGACCTTGAAAAATATTTCTCATTAATTATGTAATGCTTGTATGACAACTTGACCTCTTTCTCATTTAGTATGAATTGTTATTATGTTGTAAAACAATGACATTATGTTGATGGACATATGGTGACTATCCTATCATAACAACAATATAGTGATTAACTTGACTCCAAACAATGATATAACACTCTAGTGCGAGGATAATGAGAAAAATCATATCATATTTTGACTATCCTAATGAAACTGAGAACAATGATGAAACACAAATTGACAAGTGAATTTCCTTGATTTAACACATCATCAATGACATGACAAATTTTGAGACAAGGTTGATTTTTGAATAGTGCAGTAACTTAACAATGATAAAAATGTGTGTTGGCATCATGAGTTCAATGATTGAACAATGCTTTGAATTGGTAGTCTATAACATATAAACTTGACATTTAGTTGTGATAGTGTCTTGACACAAACTCCCTACACAAACTTGACAAGTTAGATTTGGCTGCCACATAAAATCATGACCTAGAATTATCTCACAATCATTCTATGTTGAATTGAAATTAGCTTGATGTGATAGTACTCCTTGAAATTTGACACAAACCTTATGATAACTACAACCCACTGATATAGTAATGAAGATTTGATAAATTGACACTTGGATTGGACAATTGACTTTGACAATGACTTAGTAGTTTTGATGCTCATTGATGTAACTCTCGAATGCTTCTATAGTGAGGGATTTTCTATGTCAGTGACACTGGTTGCTTAGTTTATGTGCTGTATTGATATGACAACAATTATGTAACAATATTGTAGTTGGTTTATGACATCCTCATTGGAAAATGATATACATGACTACAATGGTGATGATGGCTTCAAGGCATTGAGCATTTGAGCAGTAGTGATTATACATATGATGGCATCCCTCCTTGGGCTAAGCTTGAGATCATTGCAGACATGTCACAGGGATGACTTGAGGCACTTGGTTTTGTGCCTTCATTTGATAGCAGTGCCAAATATTTGTAGCATTATGAGAAGTTTGGTAGAATGCGACGACATGATGTGTTGACTGCCTCATGAGCACATGATGCTTATCCTTACATGAGCAATGCAGTATAGTGACCGTTGCAGGTTGATTGGTTTGGTAAAGCTTGGGTAGTGATAACTTGAACAACATTGTGCAGTGATCAGTGGTTGGACAATGTAGTTGTCAGATTGAGCAGGGTTGTGCATCGTGATTAGTATTACGCATTGATCAACAATACAATTTCAGGACTTGACGGGATATTCATCTTGAGCAAAGTGACATTCTCTTATCTACTATATTCTTATATTGAATCAGAGCATAGGGGGAATTAGTCTGAAAATTGTGAAACATGGTCTATCGGCTCGTTAAGGGTGGAACGGTGGTGCGAGGCGGGTGATTGGAGTCACCTTCAAGTTGGAGTCTGAGAACAATTTAGGGCGATAGGGAGGTACCAAGGCAAGTAGTTTCCTTTACAGGGCATTGTGGCATTCGTTCAGTTAGGGCTTATAAATTATAGGGCGAAGAACCATCCTTCCGGAAACAAATGGTAAACATAGTGTCAGGACACTCATCAGGTTGTGGCTTGAATCATAGCGTGTCAGGGCAGTCTTCCAGTTGCAACAAGATATTAGGGTGTAGTAGTGTCCTACAGGTTTTAGCTTGTAAATCAGGGGGTTGTGGCCTCCTTCGGTCGTGGTTGAGAACTTGATATAATTAATTTTTCTTTTAAAGAGAAGAAGAATACAATTACTAAGAAGTGTTTGATGGTTTTTGGCCTGGAGGGGGCTTTCCACCTAAAAGTCTTTTTTTTACTATCTTATCTTTCTGCATTATTGTATGGTGTTGTCTACTATATTTTATATATGGTTAATAACAATAATAATAATGCTGAAGAATAACTAATGCTATGAAAAAGATTAATAAAGTGCTAATTGCTAAGAAATACCGATTCACCCTCGTCTTAGTATTTCCAACAGAAGATGTATAATTCATACTTTTTACAAATGTTTTAATATAGAACTTGAATAAACTATTTGAATATTCATATTAACTAATTTATTCCAAAATAATAATTTTACATATAATGTATATATAGAAAAAGAAAGTAGATTTTTTTTTTTAAATATTGACCATAACAAAATAGAAATGAAGTAATTGAAAGTAGAAAAATTTCAATTACTTTTTAAAAAGAGTATTAGAAAGGAAATTTAATATATAACATAAAGTTATATTTATATGTATTTAAAAATATAACAATTTCAAAAAAATATATTTTAATATAGATAATGTGATCCATGAATAAAATATTTTAGTCTCCATCTTAAGTAAAATAATAGAACATTTCAATCCTCGTTCCAAGTAAAATATTTCAATACCAAATATGTATATTTTATGTATGGTTAAAAATGAAACTTTTTTGGTGGTCTCACTATTTTGCATTTTGCCTTTCAGATATACCTTCAATATACCTTCAATTTTTTTGTTGTCTAAAGCCAATATATATTGTTGGAATTGTAAATTTAAACCATGTAATCTACACAATAAAAATGCCTAAAGATATTATAAAGGCATTGAATCCCTTTATGCATTAAAAAAGGAAATTTAAACAATGAAAAATTACACATGGTGTGTGTGTGTGTAGAGAGAGAGGAAAAACCAATATAGATCCATCATAACCATGGATATATTAAACACAAAAATGGATCAAATATCTTAATGTGTAAACCTTTTTTTAGTTTTGCACAAAAAAAAGATTGGCCCCTCTCGACGCTTGCTAGATCCATGGTTAAGATGGATTTATGTTGGTGGTAGAAAATATCGTGAGGCTTTCTACATAAATTATAACAATTTTCGTACTCTTAATTATGAAATTGAATATCACAAATGCAACAATTTTGGACACATAGCTAAAAATTGTAGAAACAATTTGATAGTTCCTTCAAGGGAAACAAGGCAGGTTCTTATCCATCATATGGGGGATCAACCAAGAACTTGGGAAAAGAAACAAGAATATTTGAAGGTTGAGGAATGTGGGCTTTCCCTACAAGCCCAAAGCAGAATAAGTCAATGATATATTGATAGCAGATTCTCTAAGCATATGACCAGAGACAAAATCATATTTGTAACATTGAAGAAAGAAAAGTAGGATCTGTCACTTTTGAAAATGATAACTCTCCCAATGTCATAGGGAAATGCATGGTTAGCCTTGGAAGAAAAGATACAATGGTAGAAAACATTTTACTTGTTCAAGAGATTGAAGCATAATTTGTGAAGTGTTAGCCAAATCTGCGATCAGGAACACACATTTATTCAATTCAAAATAGGGTGAGAAAAAGAAAGAAAGTGTTAGTAGTCACTTTCTTTTTATTCAAAAATAAAAATAATATATATATAGATACGAAAAAAAATAAAAAAAGGAAATATAGATAAAGGGACTCTTTGTACATATGTTTTGAAAAAATGATGTTTTTCTCTGAGAAATGGTGCAGCTCAAAGTTTGTATCACAAAAAAATATAATATATTTTATTTAGAGAGTGGGCCAACCCTGCCAATCTTGAGTGGAACAAATGGTTAAAGGACACACAGTTCTCATGGCACATTGTCGTTGCAGAAATCTCGACTGCGCACATATTTAACTCAACACCACAAACAAATCAAAGTTTATGTGGCAGGGCGCCCCCGAGGGCAGTTTTGTAAAATCAACCTCCTGGGTGATCGACAACTATGATCAACCGCAACGAAACACCCTAAAACGACTTACCGCCAAAGGTGCTCCCGAGGGTGGTAAGAAGTTTTCGTTGATACAATGATGCTACGATAAGCGAGCGAGATCAGGTGAGCTAACTTTCATAACACTACCTCCACGTCAGCTCCGAGTCACCCCTTCTCACTCCAAATCATCCACCATACTTCCATGTCACTTGCCACACTAGCGCCACATCATATTTCTGTATTCATTTGTCTCCGCTGTATTAATTGCAATTCTTCTGCCATTTTGTTATAAAAACCTGTATATTGCTCATTTATTTTATTTTAACTGCCAGTTTCACTTCAGTTTTCGCTCTTGAGGAAAATTTCAACTTCGTCACCTATTGCCTCTAAATTACCAGGGATTTAAATGACTAACCACTGTGTTTTTCAAGCGAAAATCTGAAAATGACTAAAAATGCCACCTTATTTCGTTCTTTGACCCATAGACATGGAACATGATAATTTTGACCCTAAATGTCCAATTAGCTTAATGGAAATCTATCAGAATACCCTTGCCAGTCAAGTTGAGTAAGAAATTTCCCCGAGAATGGTTAAGTCGAGTTTAGTCTCTGCAATTATCCCAAAAACTATTTTTTCCAAAAATTTATTAGCTAGTTGACTTCATCCTTATACCCACAAAGATTTTATGTAATGAATTCCATGGGTGAAAATATTCTACAAGTCTCTTCATTGTTAATTCAACAAGCACTAGATTTTCCCCAGTCAGACAACTATACTGCATTCTCTGATGAAACCCTTCTGTCTGTCTACCAGAATCTGTCAGCAGAGGATATAAATAAATTACACAAGCTTGTCTTGCCTCCATGTAGTTCTTCCTTTAGATTCAACACAATTCCCCATATTTTGTTTTTCTGAGAGTGTCAGGCCTATTTTACAAGTAACTGTGATAATTTTGGGAAAATATGAAACCTCAATAGTTGAGTGTCAAGCGTTAGGGATGTTTCATTTAATGATTCAACCTGATGTTGTACTGGACATTCCTACCTTTTGGGAACATTCAATTAACTCACAACTCCTCAATTTTAGTATTGCTATCCTTCCTTATTGGTATACCTCTTCCTGTATCTGCATGTTGACCAATTTATGGACCTGGATTTGAATGTTATGGATGTAAATAAGAAGAAGCAAAAAGTGGTTAATTGGATTGATCTAGTCAGGAGCAAACAATACAATGAATGATTTTCTTATTACATTGCATCTTTCATGTCGGTTGTGTATACAATTATCAATAATTCTGCCCCTCGAAGAATTTTACCAAAGGCTCAATCTCTGTTACAAATGAGCAAAGATTTGAAAGTTGAAGACTGGTTCTTATTTGAGGAATATGTAAAATTCAGATTGTATGGAGAAAAAATCTTACCATATAGGCTTCCTTATTTTGTACCTATGAGGATATTTTCATTATAATTCATCAGACAAAGCTTGATTGTGGATCATTTACACTTTTTTCAAGCTAGAAAAGGATTTTTGTTCAAATTACCAAGGATGATTGACCCATTTATTGTAAATAATAGACAAGCAACAAAGGAGGTTGAGAAGATGCTGCAAGAAATGAATTTCAAGAGGGGAAAAATGGCGCTGTGATCCATACCAAGTCATTTCAAGGAGGAGGTTGGAGATATCTTGTGCCCCTTATATCCATGAACCAAAGCTTGAACTAGAAAAATTAGCAAATGGTGGCTTGGTAGAAACACATGAAATCATGGAAGTAGAAGCTTCTCTCCCCACTAAAAAGGGATTAAAGAGAAGTGTTGTTGATGTCATTGATCTTGAGGGAGAAAGTTATTAAGGAAGTAAGAAGGCGAGAACAAAAGGAGGTGAAATTTTTTTTGAACAAATCATGGAAAATCCTTCTAATGAAGTTGGTTTTTAGTTGTAGCTGGGGAAAATGAAGTGTGCAACATCATATCCAATCCTAGGTGAAGAGAAAATTTCCTTAAATATTTCAAAGGATACTTATGAGCAGATTGAAGAAAGGAACAAGAGGATAAAGGCCAATTTCATCACCCAATTGGAGGCTCAATCCACTTTTGATATCAAACCAGAATTCTTTTAGCAATGGATTTGGAAAGGAACCAATTGAGGTTTTTCTTTATTCATCCTATTTCCCAATCAGTTTCGTCTAGAACAAATTTTAGGATAGTCAATTTATCTGTGAACACAAGTATATTCCATTTCGAGACAAGATAAATTTTCATGGGCAAACAAGAGAGTTGATATACAATGATATCAACAAATCATCACTGGAAACAAGCAAAAAAAAGGCTTTATTGGGAAAAGTGATAAATCAGTTAAAAATGGAGAGACCCAATTCTCGAGCTCTTCATACTCAAAATTAAGAGTTTAAAAAGTTGATAATCAATATGGATCACATTCTATAGAAAGCTGTAGGATCTTCAAGGTTATTAATGATTGATGGGTTTTTCGGATATAGCCAAATAGATGTTCATCTAGATGATAAAAAGAAGACAAGCTTCACAACACCATGGGGCACTTTTATGTAAGCAAAGATGCCCTTTGGTTTGATGAACTTTGGAGCTACTTTCCAAAGGGATGTGGACATAGCCTTTTTTGGATAAAAAAATAAGTTTGTGGTTATTTATCTAGATGATATAACAATCTTTTCTAAATTAGATGCTAAACATTTAGAACATTTGCAATACACTTTCAAGAAGTGCAAAATGTATGGGTTATCCTTGAATCCAAAAAAGTCACATTTTGCTCTTAGAGAAGGAAAATTATTGGGGCATATCATATCAAAAGGAGTTAAAATTGTTCCAAAACATGTGGAAGCAATCGATAATATTCCTTTACCTAAAAACAAGAGAAATACAAATTTTCTTGGGCAGAATAAATTTTCTAAGGAGATTTATTCCAAAATATTACAAATTATAAAGGAAATTACTGATATGTTGAAAAAAGATGCAGAAGTTAGGTGGACTCTAGAACCCAGAGAACATTTTTCAAGGATTAAGAAGGCTTTTGGAGAATCTCTTTTTTTGGTAAGTCCTAATTATGAAAATCCTTTTTAGATCTTCTCTTTTGCATATCCTACTATAATTGCAACAATGATTTTGCGAAAGAATGAAGATAATAAAGAGAAACCTGTGGCATTCTTTAGTCAGGTGCCAAGGGATGAAAAACTAAAATATAACATTTTAGAAAAAAAAGCATATTCCCTTGTCAAATCTTTGAAGGCATTTAGTACATATATTTTACAATCAAATATCGCTGCATATGTACCTAATACAACAATCAAAGATGTATTGACATAGAGGGACAATGAAGGAAGAAGAGGAAAATAGTTAGGAAAGATACATGTGTACGAAATGGATATCAAGCCAAATATGTTAATCAAGGGACAAAGATTAGCCAAGATCTTCACAAAAGATAATTACCAAGAAATGGGGATAAACTTGTTGGCTAAGGTTTATGAACTGAATGCACTTGGTGGAGAAGGTAAACCCAATGAATAGGATAATATAATTGCTTATAAGTATCTATGTTCTGATTGGTATAAGAATATTGTCCATTATTTGTTATTTCTTAGTTGTCCATCAAAAATCAATAGATCAAAATACAAGGCTCTGAGGATGAAAGCCCAAAAAAATGTTATTATAAATGACCAACTATATTAGAGGGATCATGTTGGTGTTCTGCAACTATGTTTAGTTGAGGAGGAAATGACTGAAATCATAAATGAATATCATGTCTATGCCTGTGGGGATCATTATAGTTGGAGAGTTATAACACAAAATCCTAAAGGCCAGTTTTTACTGGCCTACCTTGTTTTCTGATGTGTATATATTGGTAAAATGTTGCAGAGAATGTCAAGTTTTTGTTGAAAAGAATAAGTTGGCACCATTACCATTGATTCTAGTATTTGTAGAAGAGCCTTTTAAGCAATGGGGGTTGGATTTTATAAGGGAAACCAAACCACCTTCTAATGGACAACACAAGTGGATCTTAACAACCATTAATTATTTTACAAAGTGGGTGGAAGCCATTCCAACTTGGATTGCAACTAATTAAGTGGTTATTAAATTTCCGGAGGAAAACATATTTGTTAGATTTGGTTGTCCAAAAAATTTGGTGATAGACAATGCTCAAGTGTTTAAATCTGCAAAGCTAATTATTTTTTTCCAGAAATACAATGTTATTCTCAGTCACTCTACCACCTATTATCCACAAGGGAATGGGTTGGACGAGTTTTCTAGTAATATTTTGGTAAGAATTTTTAACAAGACTATTGCAGAAAATAAGAAGAACTGGGATTCCCAACTTAAAATTGCTTTGTGGGCAAATAGAGTGAAAACAAAAATGTCCACTGGAAAGTCACTTTTTGAACTGGTATATGGAATGGAAACCTTATTTCTAAGTCAATTAGCCAATCCAATAGCTGCATTCATTCAATATGCTAAGGAGGAACCTAATCCATTAACTAGGAGAATAAATCAGATGGTGAAGTTGAATGAAATCAGAAAATAGGTGACTGAAAACTTGATTGATTATCAAGAAAAGATGGAAGTTGTTTTTGATAGGTGTTATGAGGTGGGATATTAGAAGAGAGGACAAGGTTAAACTTGGCCAGTTTGATCCCTTATGGTTTGGGCCTCTTGAAATAACAAAAGTTCGAGGTAATAACACCTTAATTCTAGATAACATTAATGGTGAATTACTGTAGCTTCTTGTCAATGGGTAGTATCTGAAGCATTACTTCTACAATTGAGCATTATTTACTTTCTCATTGTATATATCGGTGTGCCCACTGTAAGTATCTGGTGTGCTTATTCATTCCATTGTCATAAATACAATATGACTCCATGCCTCAGGTGAAGACACAAATATGCAATTCTTAGTGTTATGTTCCAAAACACTATCCCCAAGTGGAGCAGTGTTAGTAGTCACTTTCTTTTTATTCAAAAATAAAAATAATATATATATAGATACGAAAAAAAATAAAAAAAGGAAATATAGATAA
>APFE030197348.1:18104-77474 GCA_000404065.3 Pinus taeda | reverse complement strand
AAGGCCTACCTTATGTCCAACGCAAGTTTGGGGATGCCTTCGCTCCTTTGATCCAAATGAGTTCCTTTGTCGCGAACCTGCAAACACAAACAAGGCAAACAATTAAATAGCACCTGAAAACCCAATATTATAAAACATATTTAACATGAAAGTCAAGGAGTCCATGAAACAAATAACATGAGATACTTGTTGAGAAAAATGAGTCTAATTGTATTAATTCAAAAGAATAAGAACTTTACAACCTTTGCCTTGACGCTGTACAAGCTCCTCCCAGGGTCCAACAAGAAGTCTCCTCTACTTTGACAAGCTTCACTCACTCCCCAATGAAGCCAAAAAGGTATGTGATCTCTTCTCTTAAGCTCAAATAGGAAGTCTTGATTTCACCAGCATTTACCCTAAAAAATGTTCAGCTTCTAACCTCTCTAGCCACTAACCCAATGTCTCAATTTATAGTGCAATGAAGGGCAGTTACTAGGTCCTCCTTCAAAGGGATAGAATCCTCCTTCAAAGGGATAGCTCCTCCTAACAAGGGATTAGCTCCTTCTCTTTTGGGATGCATGAACCACTTTGGAGCGAACAATCCACGTCAAAATTCCTTCTAGAATCATTTAGAATTAACCCAAAGTGAGTTTTTTAAGACAAAAATTACGCCTTTTGACTTTCACAGGGGTACACACCCTCCCCTTTACATACAGAGCGTATAAGTACACAGGTACTCTGAACAAAGGGTGCGGGCCCGCAGGCAAAAGTGAGAGAAGTGCGGAACCAGAGTTACATTGCTTTTTGATGTCTTTCTCTCATTTCCAAAGCTTGTTTTGAACAGCTGAGGTCTGAGACTTGCTTAGGAGGGTGGTATAGGTCGTGATAGACCCATACTGACTGCAAATAATCAAGGTGACGATATTTTTGTGTAACAGGGGTTTATCAGGAAAGAACCCTTGGATCCCAGTAAATTGCATGAGCACCCTGAGGTGGTGAACCTCTTCACCCGTGCCAATTGGATTACGTTTTGTGACAAAATTCAGGGTCATGACGATGAGATAATGAAGGAATTTTTAATGTCCTTGCAACCTAAATCAAAGACACAGGCCACAGTGAATTTCAAAGGGTTGACCCTCAAACTTACCCCTGAGCTCATTAGTCGAGTTACTGGTATGCCATTAGGGATACCTTGGAGCAAAGAGGAGAGGTCATTGGGCGAAAAAGCTAAGAAAGCATTCTTCCTACCTGAGGAACATCTTGTAGAAGACAAGAACAGGGTCTGGAGAGCTAGCTTGCATCCTTTGTGGAGCGAAGTTAGTTTCCAAATCATGAAATACATTACCTAAGAAGGGAGATTCAAAATTGTCTATGGCTATCATTTTAGGTTGCTGAATGAACTAAGACATGGGATGGATTTACCTCTAGAAAAGAAGTTGAGCATCCCCTATTTTCTTCTGCAATCATTAATTGAATGTGGCACAAAATTGAAGGAAGGGACACCGGATCACTTAGCCCATCATGGGCTCATCAAGATTTTAGTGGAAGATGCCCTCCACACCTAAATTGTCCTCCTCCCTTGGGAGATTTTCTGAAACATGTCCAGAGATGACGATATTCGAATTCTGGCCAAGGAGCTCACCTCATCTAGCAGTGAAGAAAGGGAGCACACTGAAGCAGGAGAGAAAACCGGTGGTAAAGAAACACAGGGCAAACAGACACAAAAAGGACAGAAAGAGGAATGGGGAAAAGGCCAAATTGCTGAGCCTAAAACTGTGGGAGGAACAATGGCACAAGCACCCAGGGAGAAATGATTACAGAGTAGAGCAGAGAGGACTAAAAAAGTCCACACAAAGTAGGGCAAAAACAAGGAAACCACATAGAAATTAAAAGGAAAGACACATCTAGCCAAGCAGACCGAAACAGTTAACACCAGACTTTCTACAGGAAGCATGAAAACAGTTTCTATAGGAAGCATGAAAATAGTTGACACAGGACTTTCTACAGGAAGCATGAAAGCAGAGTAGTAAAAGGATAAATCACCTGAGATTTTGTCCAGGGAGGCAGCAGCTGTGCTGGCTGCCTTAAGCACATCTCCAAAACAAAAAGGGAGGTGAAAAAGGGAGCCTTCCATGTACTTTAAGGCAAGAAGGAGCACGTGGATAAAAGCTGGCAGACCCCGACCATAGTCAAAGAAGCCAATTATGATTGAGGACACCACAACTAAACAAAAGGAAAAGTCTCCTTCAAAGGCATCCATCACCTATGAACGAGGAAGCCCGAGAATGTCCACCTGGAGAGAAAGGATTGAAATGATGGACACAAAGACATCTCTACAGGAAGCTGAGACAGTTCTATAGGAAATGCTGGCTAAGCTAAAGGAGACCGAGGAATTGGAAGAAAAGGCAGCTAAATCATCACAGGAGGAAGAAAATATTGAGAACATTTTGGAACCAAGCCCCCAGCCTAGCTTGGGCTCCTACTATAACCTGCTAGAGGCTGGAAAGATAATTCCCCAAAAATTCGCAGTGCCACTTTTCTTTGCACTAGAAGAAGAGAGAGTGAGGACCCACAATTGGATGAGATCACCAAGTCCAAGGGTGTGTCAGACATAGGTCCCCTGGAATAAAAACTCAAGGAGGTAAGAAAGGAATTAGCTATGGTAAGACATGTGGAAAGCAGTTAGCAGGCCAAGCTACAGGAAGAAAAAGAGTTGCTTAAACAATAGCTACAGCTACAGGGACACTATAATGAAGACAGACCCTACACCTTGGGAGAATAATGGTAACAGGAAAGGCCCACAGCAAACAAAGAAACCCCTGATGAATAGCATATAAGAGATGGGCTGCAGGCTGAAATTGAGGCACGAACTAGATAGCTACAGGAGAAGGAATTGCAAGCAGCACAGGAGATACAGTCTATAAGGCAATAGGTACAAGAGAAGGAGGCCCAACTGGCCTGCATGGCCAGCTGGGCAATGGAGGCAATGCAATGTAGGAAACTTTCCAAATCATATGCCTTATACCTTAAGGATCAGTGGTTGCAGTTCCAAATTAACACCTTGGCCCAAAGGGGCACCACTCCATTTCAAAAATGCCATCAATTCATGGCTTTATGTGACAGTAGCTCATCAGAGGACAAGGCCAAATGATCAGAGTTCTACCTACACAACTTGGCTCTTCCGAACATGAATTTGTGGGACCCCAATGCTGCGGTAGAAGATGTATAACTGATGGGCATGGCCTCTTGGCTAAATCATGAAGAAAAGAGAGCAGCAAAGGTCCAAAATGTTATGGACAGGGAACTAAAGGAACCACTAATGATCTGAGCAGAGCCAGAGGATCCCTCAACATTAATATATGCCCACCAGCACTTGGCCAATGACACTCAGACCCTACCAGATTACATTGAATGACAAGCTCAAGCCATAACCCATTTTGAGGACATGGAGAGATTGTTGGGGGATAATTGTGTTCATGCTTGCACACGGAGGTGGAACACACTGTCCCACAACCTAAAAATAAGAGAATACCACTCCCCAACAAGGATGAGGGAGGCCTTGGCAAGAGTACCCCTCTACAAACAGTCCATGTAGAATCTTCAGGCCAACTGGATCGACCTCAAGTTCAGTCCTCCCTTTCTGGGGATGCTAGAAGGAGTCAAAGAAGAGGAGGAACATAGGAAGTGGGAAGAAGTGGAAAGAAAAGCAAGATTTCATGACCGTGAAGAAGATATCACCTCAGGGGCCCAGGATGTGAGAGAGGCGATCAAGGAAATCAAGGATGATGAGCTGTATTAGTTGCTCAGAGGATGAGCAACCCATTTAGCAGGGAGGTGATGATGAGCCATGGAATTGGGTAACTTATTGGGCTCATTTTGCCTAACTGTTCTTCCTCAATCCACCATTTTTCATAGTTTATGCATGTTTTGGAGTATATTTATGTTAGTTGAACAAATGAGGATAGTCACTTGACCAAAAAGGCTAACACGTGGTTATTGTAGAGTTTTGGACAAATTTTGGACCAAGGCCAAGCAATTATGAGCCACATGATAGACAAGCATGAAGGAACAAGGGTGAGGATTCGTAGGAAGGGTGTCTCCCACATTAAATGGCCCCTTTCTCAAAATCTCCACCCTCAGCTCAGAGTTCAGCAGGCCACCGAAAAGGATTCCCAAGGGCAACCGAGTAGTCTTGTTTAAAGTGATTGATCACTGGCAGTTTGAGTAGTCGAGCCCCTTGAGTTAAGGAGGGCTGTTGGAGACCTTCGTAGTGCATAAATAGGAAGGCTTGCAGCCTTCATAGGTTACTTTTTGAACAGTTGTATTTTGCACTATAGTGTTGTTATTTTCTCAGCTCATTTTGTAGCTACTACTGTACAACTTCCTTTGTGACATGGTTATTTTTGAGTAATGGAAAGAAGCTTTATTTGGCATCAGTTTTGAGCTTTTCTTAGGAGCCTGTAGCTCTTGGGGTTGGGCCCAACCCAAGTGCCAAGGCTTCCTTTGTGTACTATTATTTGTTTTTATTGTCTTTGCAAAATAATTTCTGTTAAGTAGATTAAAATCTTCCTTGGTTACCTAGAACATAGTTGATGACTAAAAAGTCTTTTCATGTTTATATTGATTTGATAGGTTAATAACAGAGAAGATATTCAGAAAAAGGATGCCAAGCACCTTTGTCTCACCTCTCCCTCAACGGGACCATGAACTCGGACCAAGGTGACCTTGCTGCCACCAAAAACATTGTCTTTGCTTCATCATGCAATTATTAGTGTTAGATTCTCATTTGCAGAAATTGATAGTAGTTGTGGTTACATGCTCAGGTTCAGGATTACTTAGTTTTCATAGATATTTCACATTATTTCATTGCAAATAAACTTCTGTTCATTTTCTTTGTTGTTATTTAGATCAGACTAGGTTAAAGTAGCTAGGTCCTTGATTTTCCAAATCTTTGTTTGACCAGTTTGAGCAATAACTTGCAGAGCACCTATAATACTTATCTATCTACTTGTACTCCATCAATCCCGCCTGCTCCATCCTCTCACTCGAATTCTTGCCTTACGTTTGCCACATTCGCTCACTTTGCCCTAATTCCCATATTTTTGTGCAACATTGCTCTACTCCTCCTTGAACAAATATAACCATCCTCATCACTCCTCAGCTCCATCCACCAGGTCCTCTACCTCCTCACATCCTTATCTCACCTCCATACCCACTCCTTCACTTTTCTTCCTCCGTCAACCCTGCAAAATCCCCTTTCAGAACATCTTGTAGAACTCCTGCAGACTTCCTGTAGAAGCTCACGAAAGCGGTTTCTTGATATCCGAACGCTACGAAAATCTCTGGAAGGGTGCTAGGGACCCCTTAGGCCCTCTTCTAACCTTCCCAACCTCCTGTAAGAATTTCCTTTCTCCCATCCACCTCTGCATAGTCAAAAACCAGTTAAAGCACATGCATGATAATTCTGACAACTTACTCAAAAATACAAAAAGATGTTTGTTTCAAATTTTACTGTAGAAGTAGCTTAGACACATGCATTTCACCTTTCTAGAAGTCAATGGCATCTCTTTCAGTAGCTTTCTTCCTCTTTCTTGCATCAATAGGGTTAGCTGGTAAAATTAGGGTTTGCTAGGGTTTGCATTTCCTTTCAGCTTTTCAGTTTCTTTCCGCAAGTGGATTAGCTTCCTTTGAGTTAGCTTCCATCCATCAGTTAAAAATATTCTTCTTAGAGCTCATAGAATTTGGCTTAAGCTCCTAGTGGACTTCTGACAGCTGACCAAGTGATAATCGCGGCAAGAGCTAGTACTTGCGCATACAGCACCGTCACTTCCAAGTTTGTTACGAACTACCGGGTTGATAAAAGTAAAGAAGGGAGTCCCAGGAGTTGCAGCATTATTACTGCAATACTGGAGCCCACCACTTATAACCAACATAAAACAACAAAAATAATAGTGAGATAACAACCATTAAATCCACATATAAATAAGTAAAAATGTTAGAGAACTTATATTTTATTGGACATAGGAAGATCTGACCAAGTTCAGGACTTCCATGTACCACCTGACCGTAGACATGGCTGAACCAAATATTTCTTTCAGCCAATCACCCTGTGCCATATTCCAAGCATAAATGTTGGATCTAAGAGAACACATCAATCAAAACCATCCAGGGCTTTTATATGCCATCCACCTTGACCCATCAAACAGTGATTCCAACTCATGGTCGGACACCACAAAACCATCATCAGGTTGATCTCTACCCAAGCCTTCCACGGCTCTAGAGAATTTGTTCCAAGCCAGCTTCTAGGACTAGTAACTCAACCCATGATTACTACCAAGATCCAAAGCATTTCTCCAACCGAGGCCACAAGACTAGTAACTGAACCCATAACGTTTCTGGGCTTTGAGAGCATTTGTCCAACCAGATCTTCCAGGATAGTAACTCAATCCACCATGGGCTTCTAGAGAATTTGTCTAACCAAGGCTTCTAAGAATAGTAACCCCACCCAAGATGATACAAGGCTTCCAGAGTGTTTTTCCAACCTAGGCTCTAGGACTAATAACTCAACCCAAGCCGTTACAGGGCTTCTAAAGCATTTGTACAACCAAGGCTCCACGAAATAATAACTCAACCCAAGTTAAAGGAGACATGAGAACAAACCAGAATAACAAAGAAATAAACCCACAACACCATGACTATTCAAAAAATGGAAAGGCCAGGAAAATCCACTGTCAATCCAAGAAATACTCCATGCCCATGACAGATCATAACCAAGAAACCACGTGCATGTGCCATGTATGTCAAAGTTAGTGAGGAAAACATACATGCAACTTGGTACCTACAAGAAAAACATATTGTAGCTGCTGATCCCAATGTCCTCTTATGATTTCATGTTCTTCCTTTACATTCTTGCTCCAAAACTCCAAGTATACCACACTCTCCAAGAGTTCTCCAAGAAAACTCAGTGTCTATGAGTATGAGAGAGAGAAAGAATAGAGAGAGAGAGAGAGCTCCTAACTAAACTGACCAAGCTTACCCACTAATCCTTAGAAGCCTTTTTATTAATCAAGCCTCTATTTTCTTCATTTTCCATTATTTTCATTCAATTTCCTCCTCACATGAAACCTGTTAGATTTCACCTTCCTGTTCTCCTATTTTCCATTATTTTCATAAATAAATGTGGCAAAAATCCATTTTTCTTTTTCAAAGCGTTTTCCATTTCCTTTTCCAATTTTCTTAGCCATAATAACTGAAATGAACACCCACTAGGATGTTTTTCCCACCATACAACATGGAATACATGTCCCATGCCAGTGGTCTTATATATTTTTACATGAATTTTTAACTAGGGTTGTTACAAAACCCTTCCCCTTGGGGGAACACCTTCCTCGATGTTCAATAACACCTACAAACAACAAGACTGCTAAAAACAAAACATACTACCCATGCAGATGTATAACATAGCTTGTTGTTGAATTTACAATGACCACTACTAAAACACGACAATCATACCGTTTACTGGAGCTTTATAAAATAGTTCATTATGGTATTTACAATAATAACCACTTATAGACACATACACATTTTCTTCACCCAACAATTAATCATATTGTCTATGGAGCTTTATAAATCTAGCTCAATATGTTATTTATAATGATATACACATATGCACATTTGCTTCAACAAACAAATAAAAGGATATGATGCTTGCATCTGCAACAAGGAAATCTAGAGGCTCACACCTCCACCCTCAAATTAATACCAGGATTCACCTCCTTCTCAGGAAGTCTAGAATCCACTGCAAAGTCAAATCTACATCCAATGTCCAGTTCTATAATCTTGTGCCACTTGTCCTCTCAGTGAATAGTTATGAGCTCATTGTTCCAGGGCACACTCTGAATGTGCATTTGATTACATCTGGCAATGCTAACGACCAAAAAAACTCTATCCTTGGCCTTCCAATCTCTGCTACATAGTCCCTTAGGAAATCTGGTTACCCCTTTCGGTGCAGTATCACACCTTCCAAGTTCCACTAGTACCCCAATCCTAGGCAAAGCTTCCATTGCAAGCCTTCCTCGCAGAGGAAGATACAAAATCGAGGCATATCCCTACCTCAAACCATGATAATGGTCATAGCATGCTCATGGAAATCAATGGACATTATTGGGTACTAGTGCCCCATAATGGCCCTACTCCTGAATACTTTACTAGCATATTGTTGCATTTTCCAATTCCTTTTACTGTTGCAAATTCTTGAAGTTAATTTTTACCACCCAACTAGCCATGTCTGTGCTTTCCTGTACCAAGCACATAATTTCCATTAGATTTAAAATAAACTGAAATAAATTCACATCATACCTCATTGGTAGTTCATCAATAAGGTACACTTGCAATCATGTTTACTTCCTGTCACAAGAAGTCAAACTAATTGTTTGATCAAACCATCATGAATAAACATATCACATCCGTTTAGCTCAAAGTAAACCATCATAAATTAAAATCATGAATCACATGAAATCATCATAAACCATAATCATAAATCACGTGTAACCATCACAAGTTAGAATCGTAGATCACATGTATAATAAAACTAAAATAAGATGCTGATACTTATCCCTCATCGATCATTACTTCTTCCTTTACATTTATTTTCTACACAAATCAAATCGGTTTCCACAACCAAAAAAAACACAGTGCCTTCTCCTCAACCATGTGCATATATAAATAGTGTACATCCCACAAATACAACCACACATAACATACAACACCATGCATTACATGCACCTACACCTGACATACAACACATACATCTACACCTAGTGTACAAGACAACACAATACATATGCCTACATGTGGTGCACACCACCACACAATACATACACTTACAGTCAATGTACAACGTAATAGATATACATACATAGTGTACAACATAATGATTACACGTCACGATGTCACGACTACACAATGCACATATGTAGTAATGCATGTACACAACACAACATGTATGATATGCACATAATACCACATGTACACTAGTACTAGAAGTACAACATGTACATAGTACCACCTATGCACAACACCACATTCAAAATGTGTACACAACATCACATGTACACGGCACCACCTACACAATGTGTATGCAACGCGACATGTACATTATGTCACCTATACAACGTGTACAAAATGCTAGATGTACACAACACCCCATGCATGATATGTACATGACACAAGATGTAAACAAAACTATATGCATGACATTTACATAGTGCCACCTGCACACAACACCATATGTACAACATGTACATGGCACCACATGCCCATAGCACCACTTGTACAATAATGCACACAACACCATACATAGCGACATATGTACGACATGCACATAACACCGCATATCCATAATGTATACAATACAATATGTACACAATACTGCATATCCAACATGTACATAGCACCATCTATACCTAGTACTGCATATGAAAAAATTGCACAACACTATTTGTACTAGCCTATACATAACATCGCATAAACAACATGTACACACACTATATATGCACAAAACTGCACGTGCACAACATCACAAATGAAACATGTATAACATATACAACATATGCACAATAGTAGTACCACACATCTAGATACCACACTGTCTCTACCAGGAAACCTTGCTTCTAGTGCCTCTCGGCTATCGATGATTATCTTAGCATTTCGCAAAGAAAATTGCTTTAATTATGTTGATGTATCCTTCATTGTTACTTGTCATAACATAAATATAGTCATAATACAATCATAAAATATCAATTCATATCCACATGATATTGACCTCATATATTTTTCATGACTACTCTTCCCACTTGAGTCCTCATGAACTAGGAATCTCTTTATTCCATTCACCCACATAAGCAATCATTCCTACACAAGAATGATTCCTAATGGCCCTATCAGACAACAACATACATACATACATATATATACATATAAATATTAGCCTTAATAATCATGATCCATAGTGACATTGTGAGCCTTGACATACATACATACATACATACATACATACATACATACTTGTGTACACATATAGACGTTAGCATAATCATGATCACAACATAATTACTAGATATCATAAGGTCAAGGTTAAGAGGACTACCTTTATGTATGTAACATATGCAAAACATCGAGAATAATAGTTCCCAAAATAGCCAAGGCATATGACACCTCAAATACATTCACCTTACCATTCTTGATTACCTTTGCCATGACTATCCTACCATCATACATTCACACCAATGGACCCAATCGGTCCAAATGGTTGTCATACTCTTGCCTTCAACTTCCCTTATACATGCATTGAGCTTCATCTAGGTCTTATCTTACTTGTTGGGTACCACACAGCTCTCCTCGAGCTCCATTAACTTTCCTCTTTCTCAACCATTTCCCAAGACTCTCAAAACATAAAAGGCAAGATTGTTGGCTTCATGGGCCCTCACCCAAGTTCAGTGTTAATTAGTTAAGCAAATTCCTACACTTCTAGCCCTTTCAGCATCAATCGCGGAGCACAAACTGAAGTCTCACCCAAAGCATTATGGGGGGATGGAGGAACCAAGTTTCCACACCCAGAGATGGTAATGATGTCATTTTATACCCTAAACCTTCCTCCATGTAGGTTGATAAGCCTTTTAGGGCTTATCGATATACTTCTCTTATTCATCCTTTAGACCTCCCTGAAGGTATATGATCATCCTCTGTGTACCCTAGATAGGAGGACCAGACACTTACGTGCCTCTGTAATTATCCTTAATTCTGTTCTTACCTAGATTAGCTTAAGTATTGAATAACTTCACATGCATTAAGATGATCTTCACATAAA
Source organism: Pinus taeda (assembly GCA_000404065.3). NCBI lineage: Eukaryota > Viridiplantae > Streptophyta > Pinopsida > Pinales > Pinaceae > Pinus > Pinus taeda. The sequence goes on along the minus strand of APFE030197348.1, from coordinate 66,628 downwards.
CATATATTCTTACTTGCGTTCTTATAACAAAGCACAACATATGGATTCACACATCAATACAGTATTAAAACATAAACCTAGTATTTATCATAACATAATCATATGCATTTATAACATAAGTAAAATAGATCTTACAAAGATAATTTCGAGAATAATTCTCTTGATTTATGCTTCAGGCGTTCTTTACCAACTCTAACTGCCCTGTGCACATAGCTGCAAGGGTCCATGCACTCAACTGTGGACTTTTACCCTAGGCCTTTGTGCACCCAGCTGCAGAGCCTCTTTCCTACGCTAAGACTCTTCGCTCTTAGATCTCACTGACCCATTACATTCATCAATGACTCCAAAACATATCAAGACTGAACTGAACTACCATAGACTCTTCTAAGACTTCCCTTTTTATACAATCCCATGGTCTGTGGACCATCGGTGGATCTCTTAAAGTTGACACAAGTTACATAAAATAAGGGTGGAAGCCCTTGATGACTCTTTACATATTTGTGCTCCGCGACCACAAAATGTGGAGACTTCACACTTTTTATACAAAAACTTGGGCTTTCTTCCCCAAAACATGGTCTTTTAACCCCAAAAGTGACACTAGGGGACCCGTTCCCTACAGCGCCCTACACAAATATGGTGACTCACCCTTGAGTCACTTTGTTGGCATGGAGATCCTGCCATGAAGACCTCTCTACTCCACTTGGCCATTTTTTCACTGTCAACTCATGAATAGTGACCATAATGGTCACTTTCTGGCTGCCCTGCGCAGTCTCTCCTTCAATTACGTAGCTCCCTTTGCACTTTTGTTGATACTGTGATGTTACTCCTTTCCACGCAGTCCCCCAGTCACGCAGCTCTACAACCCAGGCAATGTACTTGATAGTCATGTGCCTCCTTTCAACTTCCTAAAGCACTAATACTGTGCTTCCACTATATAATCATCTAGCCGAATCCCTGGTGTACGACTTCTATCGGCTACCATTTGCCTTCCCTGGGAATGGATCTCCATTCATCTTCACCAGCTGAAATTCTCTACCATCAGTAATCTCCTTGATGACATAGGGCCCCAACCAATGCATTCGAAATTTTGCTAGAAATTTATCAAACTTGTTGTCATATAATAACAATAAATCATTTACCTTTGAAGGTGCATAGTTTGATTTGCCAATCGTGTCATGCCTTTCCACGCTCCTTTTGAACTTGCTAATAGAATCTAGCCAAAAATGTATCCTTGTCCAGCTCTGTGAGCTGCATGAGCCTTTCTTCCAAGGCTCTGCAATCAACCATTCCTTTAAATGTCGCTATGCGCAAGCTAGGTACAATTTACTCCATCGGCATCACAGCTTCTAGGCCATAAACCATCCTGAAAGGCATTTGTCCAATTAGTTTTTTGCAAGTCATATTGTAAGCCCATAGCATGTGGGTACGCGCACATCCTAGTCATTTATTTTTGCATTGCAAACCTTTTTTAACATGTTCTACAATATCCTTTTAAATGCTTCAACCATCCTTTTAGCCTGCAGGTGATATGACGTACTCTTTTGGTGTTAAAACTAGAATTCCTCTGTCAAGGCACTGATAATCTCATTAAGGAAATGCATACCGTGATTACTCATAAAAATCCTCAGGCAACCAAACCTAGTCAGTACATACTCAAAGATAAACTTTGCTGTTGTTGCCCCTGTATAGTCGTTCATAGGCTATGCCTCCACCCATCTGGTCAAATACTCCATTGCGGTGATGATGTACCACACACCTGTCTTCTTCCTGGAGGCTGAATTGGTCCTACAAAATCAATTTCCCACTTCTCAAATGGCTGTAATGATAGCTGTAGATTCAAAGGCATCTCATCGCTCTGCATGGCCTACCCATCCTGTGACATACATCACATGCCTTACAATAAGCCTTGGAATCCTTATGCAGCGCCGACCACCACAACCCAGCATGTAAAGTCTTCTACGTTGTTACTTTTCCTGCATAATGCCCTCTCGTAGCTCCTCCATGAGCTTTAGTGAGGATGCTGCTTCATTCAAACTCAGGAACACAACATCACAATATTTCATCTAACCCCACTTTATATAAGTGCCCTGTAATGATAGAAAAATATGTTGCACAAACCACCAACTCCTTCTTTTGTTGACTAGTATACCCCTCTGGGGCCATCCCGATTGTTAGGAAGTTTATGATATCTGCAAAGTGATTGTCTGTGACTCGCACTGCAAAGAGTTGCTCGTCAGGAAGTCCTTCCTCCAAATTAGTAGGATCCTCTCCTGTTTCAATGTGAAATAGGTGATCCGGTCTGACATTCAATCATCCTGACTTCACAATAACTTTGAAATCATATTACTCAAACAATAGTAGCCATCTACATATCTGCCCCCCCAACACGGGCTTGTTAACCAAGTTCTTCAATGGAGAATGGTCTGTATACATATTAAAGTGTTCACCTAGCAAGTAGTGTCTGAACTTCTGGAGCACGTATACCATGGCCAAACCTTTGCGCTCTATAATTGAATAATTCTTCTCAGCTTTTGACAACATCCTACTCGTAAATGCTAGAGGGTGATCCAAACCTCCCTCACCGGCCTGTGTCGATATTGCCCTGAGCGCAATACATGATGCATCCAGATGCACATGAAATTCCTTCTTCCAATCCAGGAAGACTAGGATCAGGGCGGTGACCATCTTTTCCTTTAACGCATCTAAGCTTTCCTGACATTCTTCATTCTAGCAAAATGTAGCATCCTTCATAGCACCTTCTCCATTGGTTCGGTAATCTAGGCATAACTCTTAATGAACTTTCTATAGTATCCTATATGCCCCAGTGTTTCACGCAACTGTTTCACATTTCTCGGTGCCTTTAAATTAATTATAACTACTATCTTATCTGGGTTGAACGTTAATACTTGTTTGCAGACCACATGGCCCATCACGATTTCGAAAGGAAAATAGAACAAACATTTCTTCAAATTGAGTGTGATTTGATACCTCCGACATGTATCCAACATCAATCGTAAGCTGGCTACATGGCATTTCACCAACCCAAACACCATCCAATCGTCAAAATATACCTCCAGAAACTTGTGAATGAATTCATTAACCATCGTGATGGCTATGGGCAAAAAGATCATCAACACATTTTTCAGTCCAAATGGAATTATGTTATACTGAAAGCACTCCCACTCCATGGCAAAGGTCATCTTACTTCTATCCTCTTGAGCGATCTTGATTTAATGGTACCCCGAGAACCCATCTATGAACGAATATGCTTCATGCCCTCCTATATTACCCAACACTTCTTTGGTGAACGAAGTCGAAAAACGATCATACATGCAAGCATCATTTAGCTTCCTAAGATCTACACGTATCCTTATTTCATCATTCTACTTCTTTTCTTGAAGTACTATTGGGCTCACCCAATTAGAGTCTTCTACTGGTTCAATAATACCCGCCGCAAGAATTTTATCCAACTCTAAGTAGACCCTTTCTTTATACTCAGATTGAGGCAGTGAGGCCTTTGGCTGATCCACTTTGCATCTGATTTCAACGTAATATTCATGACTCCCAGGTCCCCTACTATCCCTTTTAGGTCTGAGAACTTTGTAGGGAACATGTCCTAGTATTCGCGGAGCAATTTAGTGACCTTATCTACTATTGCATCATCCCAATAGTCCCTAATCTTTGCAAATTTTGGCTTCGCCTCTATTCTAATGTGCACTTGTCTTATTTTTAGTAGCGTGGGCATATCTGGATTTTCAATTTGCGGTCCTTCAACTTTGCAGTGACCTTCAGTGTATGGGATATTAATGTTCTTCAGATGCTCGTCCTCTTCTTCAACAGTCACAATGTAACACTCCAGCGCGTGGCGAAGCTCGATGGTCCAATCTGGTTGAATTAAGTCCAAGGGATCTTGCAATACTCTAAAGATTGCTACCTCGACTTCCTGCAATGCCTCATCAATACTTTGAATATTGCTCTCTTGACTTCCTGCAATGCCTCATCAATACTTTCAAACCCATCCTCAAAGCTAAATGTCATTAAGAATCCCTGTTGCAAAATGTCCCATTCTTCAGTGCCATAATAGAGCTCTATTTCGAAGTACCAGTTCATCGTTATTGCATCCAAAGTATGAAAAAATAGATGCACCCATTCAGGCTGAGGCTCTTTGCCATAAAATTAGTCCATTTGGCCAAGTGATCATGCAGATCTTTCCTTCCATCATATTTCTCTATTAGCCGAACTTGTGGGTGACCAAACCGCAATCTAATCATCTTTCTGTACACATGCTAATCATCAAAACTGTCTTTGTGTGTACCCCACCATCTCGTAGGCATAGCATGCAGCGCCCAATCCAAGGCCTGGAAGTGATGCTTCTCCGACACTTCTATTTCAGATGCATCCAAAAATTTATCGACATCAGTTAACCCATCATACTAAGGCAGACTTCTTACCTCTGATGATACATAGCATAGTGACTTGGTCATCATATTACAACGCAGCGTAGAAACTTCATGTAGTCAATTCTTCCAGTGCTCCAACTCCTCATCTGAATGGGATGTACAATGACTTTCGTGGTCCCAAGCAATGCATCCATCTGCTTTTGGATTCACCCAATCTTGATATTGCACCATTATATTATAAATTTGATCCAAATCATCATCGCTTTTATAATTGTGAAGTGGTTCAGTATATCACGGTCCTTCTATAGGGTCCAAGGGCACTACTACGTGGAGAGATTTATTCTCAAATATCATCTTCCACTTCTTCAAATTGATTACCACATTCATGTCAATAGCTCAATCAATCACAAGGAGCACAGGATAGGGATTTCTTTCATCCATAATCTCTATCACTTCGAAATCATTTAATGCGCTCACACCCTCAATATCAATTGTTACTCCCTGCAATCTTCCCGTGGGGATGATTTTCTATTGATTTCCTATTCTTAACTTAATCAGAGACCATTGCAGCACAGGTCTCCCCATCTTTTCCCATGTCCATTTAGGCAACACATTCGTGTCCAACCCTAGATCTAGGATAACTTGATCCATCTCATATTCTCCTATCTTTGTAGTGACTCTCATCTCATGCCTCGTTCTTTCCTTATGCCTACCAATCTTCCTGACTAGGCATAGTTCGTCAAGAGTGCTTTCTTTTCCGGCGCACTTATTTATCATCTCGTGAAATCCTTTCACAACCTTTCTATCACATAGTAGCTTCATAGAGGTCTACAAGAAAGTAGTAAGCATGGAAGGGTACATCTCTTCAGCTGTCTTATCCTGAATTCTTGAGGTAGAGGCCTCAGCGAAGCTTTTCTTTGCTTCCATAAAAGTTTCCTTTGCATGCTCTAGATCAAACCCGATCTCCTTTTCTGGCGCTTTGCAGACCCCTTCACCTTCTTCAGGATACTTCCCCTAATCTTTGGCAGTCGTCATTCCACTCTGCAACACAATATTTAACTTAGGGTCCTCCTCGTGAGGCTCAGTCCTCATCATCTGCAGGTTATGAGTTAGCTATTGAGGTTGCACCCCCTTTTCACGTATCTTAGCTAATAATACAGGGCAATCCTCTATCACATAGACAAAATGAGTACAATATCAGCATGACAGACTTGTCAGGTTCGTGTAGTCTTGTGTATAGTGTCCCGGTCCTCCACAGTTGTAACAAATGCCCTATCCTTGACCTCTACCAGGTCCACCTTCACCTCGGCCTCATCTGCACCCCTGATATTCACATTGTGCTCCCCCATTGTCTTGGTCCAAAGGTCGGGTTTCTGCCTGCACCATATATGTTGGCATTCTATCCATCATTACCTCATAACTATGGAAATCATGCTCATCATGACCCACTGATTGATAGAATTTGTAGAAGATCTGCTGCAGTGTCTATACAAATTTATGCAGGAAATGGAAATTGTCTATCACATTTTTTCCAGCTACCTGACAGATTTCACACCATAGCATGAGCCCTATACTTGGCCTACTTGAGCTTCCAGCCTTACAGGCATTGGCACCCATGCTGCAACATAATTCGCAAAGATTGGAGAATGATCTTTGTCATGCCCCTAACTTTTACATTTCAAGCACCAAACTTCTTCACGCACCTTTGGCCGAACTATTCTATCTTTCTTCAGACTCTGAAATTCTAGGCACAGGTTCTGCAACTGTGTGTGGATCTTCTAAACCACTAAATTAGCATCTTGCACTGGTGTCTTGTGCAATTTCATTTCAATTTCCAGGGCTTCTACCTGGGTTCCAATATTTTGTTGTGATAAAGCAACTCTTAGATGAGGTAGGAGTGAATCCACAAACCATTTGCAGTGTTGCCCATCCTTAAGATTCATGTTGGCTTCACAGATTATGCACTTCAACCTCTGATCCAAATCCTAGGGTGTCTCATTGGGCTTCATCATGATCCCCCTAAATGCTAGAATTGACTGAGCTTCAGATTTGGGCTTGGTGAATTCCTTATTCAGAGCGGTCTTAATATCTGCTAATGAAGCCATTAGATTATCAGTGCAGTAGTTAATGTACCACGTTAGCACACGTTCCTACAGAGAAGTAACTAATGTTTCTTTCTTCATATGATCATCTATAATACCCTGAGCTTTCCATACAACCTTCATGACAAACCAAAATTGGTCTAGGTCCTTAGTTCCTGACCCCTTAAACACATGCAATTTTACTGAATTCGCCATATTGGATGGTGGCGGAGGTGGCAGTGGTGTGGGTGAAAGTGTATGTGGTGGAGGTGAAGATGGAGGTGGTGTAGGTGGATGGGGTATTCGCGGAACCCTTGTCTTATCAATTGAACAATGCTCTGTGGAGAAGCTTGTGCTGCTTCCTCATTGTCACTCAGAGGAGGTCCAATTAGTAGGCTATATTCAAGGCTTGTTTTCTCTCTATCCTTGAAAATATTTCCACTTCGCATAGGTCCAAACATCAAGGTAGATTAATAACCCTCTTTTCACACAAGAGCATCTTAATGCAAGTATTTAAAGACCTTAAATACTTACCTCGTAGTCCCTTGAAGAAGTGATGCCCTACTTCACTATAACTGACCGAAGTATCGACCACGAACTCTATCACAAATCCTCCTATGATATGATCGAGCCAATGATAAAAAATTCATGCGATCTTATCTTCAAAGGCTTCTAATCTCCACACTAACTCTAGGGTCCAGACTATTGGACCGTCAAGCCTCCACCTTCCTTGGTTGTCTACCAATTTCACGATCCACTCGTATAATTCGACCAGGAAGGAATAAAAGAAGATTTTGTGTATTTCTGTGTACAAATATATGTCCAACCACCTTCCTTTCGTCAATCGTGGATTCCTATTCTGTTGCACTGTGAATTCGTGGATATTTATATCCAACCAGTCTTTGATATCCTTTTTAATTAGATTCCAGTGATGCAACATCACACATCTCTTTATGTAGATTACGGTCCTGACAATGGAACCATTTGTTGGCTTGATGGGCCCTGACCCAGGTTCAGTGTTAATTAGCTAAGAAAATCCCTACACTACTAGCCCTTTCAGGATCAATCTGTGGAACGCAAATTGAAGTCTCACCCAAAGCAGTATGGGGGGATGCAGGAACCAAGTTTCCGCACCCAGAGATGGTAGTGATGTCATTTTGTACCCTAAACCTTCCTTCATGAAGGTCAATGAACCTTTTATGGCTTATTGATATACTTCTCTTATTCGTCCTTCAAACCTCCACGAATGTATATGATCATCCTTCACATAACCTAGACAGGCAGATCAGACACTAACGTGCCTATGTAATTATCCTTAGTTCTGTTTTTACCTAGATTAGCTTAAGTATTGAATAACTTCACATGAATTAAGATGATATTCACATAAACAGATATTCTTACTTTCATTCATATAAAAAAGCACAACATATGGATTCACGCATTAATATAGTATTAAAACATAAACCTAGTATTCATCATAACATAATCATATGCACTTATAACATAAGTAAATAGATCATACATAGATAATTTCCAGAATAATTCTCTTTATTTATGCTTCAGATCTTCTTTATAGACTCTAACTTCCCTGTGCACACAACTGCAGGGGTCCGTGCACTCAGTTGCGAAATTCTACCCTAGGACTTTGTGCACCCAACTGTAGAGCCTCTTTACTACTTTAAGACTCTTTTCTCTTAGCTCTCACAGACCCATTGCATTCATCAATGAATCCAAAACATATCAAGACTAAACTGAACTTCCTTAGACTCTTCTAAGACTTCTCTTTCTGTACAATCCCATGGTCCACGGACCATGGGTGGATCTCTTAAAGCTGACACAAGTTACATAAAAGAAGGGAGGGAGCCCTTGATGACTCTTTACATCTTCGCACTCCATGACCAAAAAATGTGGAGAATTTAAACTTTTTATACAAAAACTTGGGATTTTAACTCCAGAAATGACCCTAGGGGACCCATTCCCAACAACCCCCAACACAAATATGGTGACTCGCACTCGAGTCACTCTGCTAGTGTGGATATCTTATCACAAATACCTCCCAGCTCCACTTGGCCATTTTTTCAATGTCTACTCATGAATAGTGATCATAACAGTCACTTTCTGGCAGACCTGCATGGTCTCTCCTTCAATAGTGCAGCTCCCTTCGCACTTCTATTAATACTGTGGCTTTCCTCCTTTCCGCGCAATCCCCCAGTCATGCAACTCTACAACCTAGGTAGTGTAGTTTATAGTCCTGTGCCTCCTTTCAGCTGCCTAGAGTGCTAAGACTGTGCTTCCACCATATAGTCATATGGCTAGATCCCCAGTGTATGGCTTCAATCGGTTTCCATTTACCTTCCCTAGAAATGGATCTCTATTCAACATCACCAGTTGAACTGCTCCACCATCGGTAATCTCCTTGATGACATAGGACCCCAACCAATGCATCTGAAATTTTCTTGGAAATTTATCAAACTTGCTGTCATATAATAACAATAAATCATTTACCTTGAAGGTGCGTAGTTTGATGTGTCGATCTTGCCATGCCTTTTCGCGCTTCTTTTGAACTTGCTAATGGAATCCAGCCAAAAATCTATCCTCTTCTAGCTCTGTTAGTTGTGTGAGCCTTTCTTCCAGGGCTTCGCGATCCACCATTCTTGTAAATTTTGTTATGCATAGACTAGGTATAATGTACTCCATCAACATCAGAACTTCTATGCCATAAACCAGCCTGAAAGGCGTTTGTCCAATCAGCTTTTTGCAAGGCATCCTGTAAGCCCATAGCACCGCGAGTATGTGCACATCCTAATCATTTATTTGTGTATTTCAAACCTTTGTCAACACATTCTCCAATATCTTGTTAAATGTTTCAACCATCCCATTAGCCTGTGGGTGATACATAGTACTCTTTTGGTGATAAACTTGGAATTCCTTTGTCAAGGCATTGATCACCTCATTAAGGAAATGCGTACTGCAATCGCTTATCAAAATCCTTGGGAAACAAAAGCTAGTCAGTACATACTTAAAGATGAACATTGTTGTTTTTACCCCTATACAGTCCTTCATAGGTTATGCCTCCACCCATCTGGTCAAATACTCTATCAGGGTGATGATGTGCCACACACTTGTCTTATTTCCTGGAGGCTAAATTGGTCCCACAAAATCAATCACCCACTTCTCAAATGGTTGTAATCATCCAGATGGATATTGGTGGCCACCCGCCAATTCCACTTGGACCCCCTCCATTGCTTCTTTCAGTTTTTCAGTTTCCTTAATTGTAGCATAGTTTACTATTTTTAGCAGTTTCTCAGGTCCTAAACTTTCGGAGCCATTTTGAGGCCCTAAACGACGTTTTTTTGGAAATATACCACCATCGATTTTTTGTTTGAATTCACCTTTTTCGTTGTATTCCTTGGAGAGATCTTTCCAATGAGCTATCATTCATGTCAAACAGAGATAATATGACCAAGTTGCAACCCTAGGAAGTTGGCTGTCCAACTCACCCCAACGAGGCCCTTAAACTCTTGGTGCTACGTCTCCTCGGGTTAGGGTTTTGGTTGTTTAGGGTTTGCTATTATTTTTCAATAATAAAAAGGTCCTTGAGCCTCTTGTAAGGCAATTCATAGGCATGTAGCTGCCACACCTCTTCTCAAAGATAAGCTACCATCACCCTAGCTGGTGATGAGCCTCATAAATGGGTAATTATATGGGCTCATTTTACCTCCTAACCTAGTCAAATCAACCATTTTCTTAGCTTATTGTATGATTTTTTGATTATATTTATGCTTATAGAGTGATTTGAGTTAGTTATGATTCCAGGTGGTCTAAAATGTGTTTAATCAAAATTATTGATGATTTTTGAGGTCAAAGTCAAGGATCTAGTGGACAAATGGCAACAATAACTCGAAGCAGACAAAGGAGGGGACTTATAGGAGGGAATCCCCCACATTTATTACTCCTCACTTCGAATTCCTCTTCATTGATCTCAGAGTACAAGTAGCCAAGTCATGCACTAGAAGGCTGCCGAGCAAGTGGAGGATGACTCGTGATTATCTCGAGTTTTAGGAGCCAAGCCTCCCTGATTTTAAGGAAGTGGTTGGTAGCTTCATTTTTATAAGTAGAGAGGCCTAGGGCCTCAATAGGGTCAGATTTTTGTTGGATTTTTTTTGTACTTTTGCTTATGTAAACTCTTCTCAACTTCAAGCTTCTTACTTTGATAGTTCCATGTAATCTTGTTATTGTTTTGGAAATAAAGATGGAATCCTTTTTGAGTGAGCACTGAGTTACCTCAAAGGGCTGAATTTTTTGGGTTAGGGCCCAATCCAAGTAGCCAAGCTCCTCTTTACTTGTATTTGTATGTTTTATTTTAGTTTGTATATTAGGTTGTTGTTAGATGAATTTCTTTTCTGGTTAAGAATAGGTTGGTTTTGATGATTCAATAGTTTGCTTCCACTTGTGCTTTCTATATTAGGTTAAGCAGTGATAAATAAAAGACCTGAAAGGCTATCAACAGTGCCTTGGCCTCTCTTCCTCCCTCTGGGACCATGATTTGAGGCAAAGACCCTCTTGCTGCCCCAAAAACACAGATTTTCCTCATTCATAGGACTTCTATTGTTTACAGCTTTTTAGTTGGTTAATAGTCTAGTTTTCTTTGCTTCAGAACTTCTCCATCATGATCAATTCTTTATTTACCATAGTATTCTTCCATGCTTTCCTTTCTTGCAACAGTTATTAGCATTTCCTTTCATAGATCACAGTTTAGATTAGTTTGATGCAAAACTCTGTTTTTCTAGATACACTTATTTCATTGCTTGTTTAATCTCATTGGTTGACTGTCAGTTTTTTATGTAGTAGAGATCTTCTATCAGTAGGCTAGCCTATCATCCATCCCATCCTCCATCTAATCCATGCCCTACAGGTCACCCAAGTCTCCCCTCAATTCTGCCTTAGTTTCCTGCGTCTTCCATAGAATTTCTTCCTCTCCCTTTGAGCAAGTTCAATCATCTTTCTCTCTCCTAATGATTCTTGGTAGACCCTAGGTTCCCTAACACTTCATTACAACCTTCATCCACCTTTTTCACCCACTCCCACACCCTCAAAACATCCAAAACTGCTCTTGGCCTCCTCTTGTAGGCCTCTTATAGAACATTGTTTTTCCTCTTGTAGATTTTCTGTGTCCTCCTGTAGATTTTCCTGTAGGCTTTCTTTTGAAGGCCTAGTGTGGGAAAAGCCTCCAGAATGTCACTTGAGACCTCCTAGGACCCAACCACACCATCCTACATCCTCTCAAGTCCCAAAACTTCCCTTCAACACCACCTATTCATTGCCAAATTCACAAACAATAAATTACATGCATGTCAAATTCACATAAAAATACATAAAAATCCAAAAAGATGTTTTTTCTCATTTACTTCCAAAAATAGATTAGTTAGATGTTTTTTACTTCCTTGAGTAGGTAATGGCATTCTTTTCATGGTTTCCATAGTGTTTTATGAAAGTTGGTTAATTAGGATTTACTTGGTTTGCTTTACATTTCAGTATTTCTCCTTTTTGCAGTTAGAGTAGTATCTATAGAATAGTATTTCTCTCCTTTCATCACATATAGAGATTCTTATGGAATCCATAGAAGTTGGCTTGAGCTCCTAGTGATCTTGCACTGGCTAACCAAGTGACAACCTGCATTAATAACTGGTACTTGTGCATACAACACCGTCTCTACCAAGTCTGTTACAAACTATCGAGTTGATAAGAGTAAAGTAGGTAGCCCAGGAGTTGCAGCATTATTGCTACAATATTGGAGCTCACCATACCTTTTGGCGTCGTTGTCGGGGAAGCATCAGAGTATTCTGTGATTACTACTTTCTTCTATTTTCTATTGCAACATTCTGCTAATAGTTTATTTTAGCAAAAGTAGACTAGTCCTTTCTTTTCCTTCAAGCTCTACATTTTTTTTCTTTCCTTTTCAATTCTACAAATTTCCATTCAGCAAGTTTATTTCAGCTAGTTGCAATTTGTTTTGTTCAATCAATTTCATTTTTACAGGTACTATCAGTGTGGGGAAAAGAAACCAAAACCAACCAAAAAGATTTCCTTTCATGCCTTGTAGGAATAGAGATAATTCAGGAAAAAAATTTCCCGACACCCCCACTGCTTCACACAACCAACCTTCTCTCTTCTTCGGTGGCTGTGATCAAGAAGAACCCTTAGGTGAATAGCTAGACATATTTGAAGAACCTATAGGAGAAGAAGAAGAAGAAAACATTCCTTTGGAGCCAATGGTTGAACATAGAAATGCTAGGGGGAATGGAGAAAGAATAGAGGGTACCTTTCCCATTCGACAGACCAATAGGGACACCAAAATGAAGAATATAAGCCCTTCCACCCTACCTCATTTCCATGGTCTAACTACAGAAGATCTTGACACCTTTTTTCTTGAGTTTGCTATTATTCATCGAACCTATGACTATGCAGAAAATGAGCAAAAGTTGAAACGGTTCCATTCTACTCTCAAGGATGCAGCATTGCACTGGTTCATGGGATTACCTGGTAGTAGCATCACAACTTGGGCTCAAATGCAGAAATCCTTTAAAAACAAGTATCGAGACTATTATAGGTCAAAAGATACTAAAGAAGAAATTTTTTGAATGACCATAGGAAGTGATGAGTCCCTGGAGGACTATGAAGAGAGGTTCTAGCTTAGTTACAAAAGGGCTGGGTGTACACTTGACCCTAAGTCTCTGAAGCTGGTCCTACTCAGGGGAATTTGGGAAGATATTTTAGACACCCTCCATCTCCCAGCCAAGGGAGACATCTACCAACTATCCTATGAGGACATAAAGATTATTTTTAGAAACCATTCTAGAGCATCCAGAAAGAAAGGTAAGGGGAGTCAACCCCTAGCCAGTACCTCTTCCTCTAGCTCATCCATTAAAGGAGAAATTGGAAACATGCTGGAAGACTTCAAGAGTGAGATGTTGCAAACTCTTGCAATGCAAATGGATACCATGCATATCAAAAGAAAACATGAGGAAGCAGAGAGGGCTTTGGCCATTATTTTCCCTAGATGCGCCAAGAGGAATCATAGGAATGAATGCCCATTGAACTCTATAGAGGTTTTTCAGTATGTGTGGAAAATCATTCTACAAACAAGTGCCCTTCCTTACCTAAACTTAAAGTTGTATATCAAGGGGCTGAGGGAGTCACTGAATAACTCTATTACATAAACCAAAGGAGGCTGCATCGACCTAGGCCATATTAGCAGGGGATGCAAGGGACATCTCAGGCATACTACAACCCCAACCAAGTTACTTCCATACCTTCTTGGGGTCGCCTTGCTCATCCTTCCTGGTCCACACCTCCTCCTAGGTCCTTCACATCTCCATATCATGCCCAACCAGCCACCCATTCATTTCAAGCCTATGCTTAGTGGCAGCCTTAGTGGAATGCATCTTATCAGGGGTGGAGGCCCCAATACAACTCTCCTCCCGATATTTTGCCTCCACCACCTACCCAACCAGAATTGTTACCTCCTACTCCACCAAAGCAACCCCAAATGCCTACCCATCCAAATCCAAACCCGAACAATAGACAGGCTCAACAAGTGTATAGTGGGGAACTATCATGCCTAACTTATGCTATGAAGATTCAGGAAATTAACTTGCGACCTAGGAGAGTTCTCCCAGATAGCCAGCCTCCACCCAGGGAGGTTGAACAAGATAAAGAGGAAAGCAAACCTAAAGCAAATCCACCCTTTCATAAGATACTATCTGCAACAGTCCAACCTACCCTAGAAGAAACTGAACTCCTGGGAGAATTGAAACATTTATGTGTGAATATACCACTTCTCCAAGCCATAAAAGATGTTCTTATCTAAAATAAGTTGATCAAGGAGAAGTGATTTAGGCATCCAGGAAGGCACAAGAGAGATGCCGCAACCATCAATGTCATAGGACAACTGTCCAACCTAATGTTGGGGTAGGTAATCTGTCCAAAGTATCTGGAATGTGGAAGCCCAGTAGTTGATGTCCACATTAATGGCACCATGATCCCACACACTTTGATTGATCTAGGAGTTGCCATCAATGTGATGACAAAGGACACCATGCTTAAACTTAACCTCCAGGGCTCCTTGAGGAAGATCATGACCACACTACAGCTTGCAGACCGCTCCACTATGACCCCTGAGGGGATTTGGAAGATGCGATGGTCTCCATTGATACTTGGGTGTACCTTGCCAATTTCTTAGTTCTCCAGCCAAAGACAAAGCTCACTGGGTATCCTCTCATTCTTGGAAGACCCTGTTTGGCTACTACCAATGCCTACATCAGTTGTCGAGCTGGGAACATGACCATAAAGAACGAGCATATTTCCAAGCAGTTAATCCTATATTATCATGCCCAACCCTTGCTAGAACATGATCTACCTCTTTGGCTGGAAGAGGAAGATGAGGATGAAGTCTATTATGCACCTCTTTATGCATTGGAAATCGCCATGGGGGGAAACCACAAGATGAGGATGATATGATTGAAAATATGATTCAGAATCCACCTCCCAGTGTATCAACATTAGAGGACATAGTAAGAGAAACCAAAAACAACCCCTCAATTGATCTCTATGTGGCCAAATCCACTCCTCTCTATGTTAAGAATATAGAGTTCGGCCCAGAAAGAACTTTGAAAATCAATCCATCCCTATCCACTTCCCAGGAGAGGAACTGTGTAGTTTGCAGAGAAAACACTTAGATGCCTTCGCATGTAGTTATAAGGAGATGAAGGGAGTGCACCCTTTAGTATGTGCTCATCATATATACATCAAGGAGGACTGTAAGCCAGTCAGGCAGCCTCAAAGGAGGATGAATCCATCACTTAAAGATATTGTTAAGGAAGAATTACAGAAATTGCTTGATGCAAGATTCATCTATCCCATCTCTGATAGTGAATGGGTCTCTCCTTTGGTGCTAGTGCCAATCAAAAATGGTAAGTGGAGAATCTGTGTCGACTATCGAGACTAAAACAAAGCCACTAAAAAGGACCATTTTCCTTTACCTTTCATAGATCAAGTGTTAGATGGTCTGGCAAGAAAAAGGTTTTTCTCTTTCCTAGATAGGTCTAGTGGGTACATTAGATTCAAATCAGCTGGGAAGACTAAGATAAGACCACTTTCACTTGTCCTTGGGGTAAATTTGCATACCAATCCTTCCTTTTAGTTTCTGTAACGCTCCAGCCACTTTCCAAAGAGTGGCACTGAGTATATTTCTGAATTAGTTCATGATGTAGTAGAGATATACATGGATGACTTTACTCCTTATGGCTTTGACTTTCAGGAAGTCTTATCTAATCTAGGAAAAGTTCTAGATAGATGTATTGAGATAAACCTATCCCTCAGTCTAGAAAAATGTGAATTTTTGGTGATCGAAGGGACCGTGCTGGGTCATGCAATATCTCAACAAGGACTACAGGTGGACCCCAACAAAATTGCCATCATCCAAAGGGTCCCACCTCCTCAAAAGGTGAGAAACGTCAAAATTTTCCTAGGCTTAGCAAGGTATTACCGGAGATTCATTAAAGATTTCAACAAGCTAGCTTCTCCTTTGTTTGGCCTTTTAGGTAAAGATGTTGAGTTTATATGGTCGTAAAACTGTCAAGAAGCCCTAGATACCTTGAAGAGAAAGCTCATGACTGCCCCAATTCTAAGAGGCCCAAATTGGGCTCTACCTTTCCACATTCACGCAGATGCCTCGAACAAAGCAATAGGAGTAGCCTTGGGACAAATTGATGAAAAGTTACCTTATGCCATATACTTTATAAGAAAAAACTTGTCAAAGGCAGAATTAAACTATATGGTGACCGAGAAGGAACTCCTAGCTATCGTGCATTATTTAAACAAATTCAGACATTATATCACAGGCTATCAAACTTTTGTGCACACTAATCATGTTGCAATTAGATATTTAATGAACAAACTGGATGTGAATGCTCGCATTATTAGATGGTTTCTTTTACTATAGTTGTTTGATTTGACCATTATTGATAAGCCTTGTAATAAAATGTTGTTGTTGACTTTTTGTTTAGAGTAAATTTGCATGTAGGTGAAGAAGGAATGGTGGACGACCGAATGCCAGATGAACACTTGTTTGCTATCTCAGTACTCTCTCCATGGTTTGCTGATAGAGTAAACTACTTGGTTTCAACATAGTTTCCACCACATCTGTCCTCAAACGAGAAGAGTAAGATAGTGAGTAAAAGCGCTCCTTTCACCCGGATTGGGGCAATCTCTTCAAACTTTGCCTAGATCAGATCTTGAGAAGATGTATCAAGGAGTAGGAAGTCTTTGGCATCCTCTTCACTTGTCATGATGGGCCTTGTGGAGGTCATTTTGCAACAAAAAGAGCCACCTTCAAGATACTGCAAGTAGATTACTATTGTCCCACTCTTCATCAGGATGTGAGGAGATATACCAGCCAGTGAGATCAGTGCCAGAGGATGGAGAGACCTACTCCAAAGGATGAGATGCCCCTGCAACCTCAAGTGACATTTGAGCCATTTGAGAAGTGGGGCATGGAATTTGTGGGTCCTATCAGCCCTCCTTCAAAGCAGAAGCAATACATCATTGTGTGCACCGATTACCTGACATAGTGGGCAGAGACAAAAGCAATCAACGCAGTGACAGAGGAAAAAGTAGTTGAATTTTTGAGAGAGAACATATACTACAAGTTTGAGTATCCAAGAGAATTGGTCATAGATCAAGGTAGTCAGTTTACTTCCAATTTGATTGAAGGCCTGCTCACACATCATATAATCAAGCACATGACTTCAACCCATTACCATCCACAAGCCAATGGGTAGGTAGAGGTCACTAATAGAGCATTGGAAGGGATCCTAACAAAGGTAGTGAGCAGCAACAGAAAAGACTGGGCGAACAGATTAGTTGAGGCCACTTGGGCCTACAACACAACATGGAAGACCACTGTAGGGTTCACACCCTATGAGCTAGTCTATGGGAAGAAGGCTTTGCTGTCAATAGAATTTGAAATACCCTGAGGATGGCAGCTCAGCTAGACCTAGACCTCAGCCATGCATAGAAATAAAGATTACTTCAGCTTAATGGATTGGATGAACAAAAAATGTAGGCCCTTCTCCATACAGAGGTAGTTCAGCTTGAGAGAAAGACATGGCATGAAAAAAACATCAAGGAGAAGCAATTCCAAGAGGGAGATTTGGCACTACTCTATGATTCAAGATACAAATATTTTAGAGGCAAGCTAAGGAAAATATGGCTGGGACCCTACACTATGGAGAAATGCAATGACAATGGTTCAGTTTTGATCAGAACCATTGATGATGAAGCCATCCCCATGCTTGTCAATGGACATCGGTTGAAAGTCTACAAGAAACCCCTCTCCAAGCAAGAGTTCATTGAAGATTTGAATAAGATAGTGATGGTAGTGGAGCATGTCTTAGCCTCCACTTCATCCACTCACTGAATAAAAAAGAAAAAATAAAAAATAACGACTCAAGTGAAAACCTCCATGAGGTGCTTGAGTCCCATCATTGGGTTGGAAACCTCTTCTAAGGCGGCCCAGTGATGTCAAAAAAAGAAAAAAAAAAAGAAAAGAGAAAAATAAGATCCCTAGGTGAAAATCTCCCTTGGAGGTACCCAGGGTAGGCAATTAGGGTGCAAAACCTCCCTGAGGTGCCCTAGTTGTTTTTCTTTTTTTCTAAAGAGAAAAAGAAAAATGATTTTCCAGTTGCATTGCAGGTTTACAGGAGGACTACAGGAAGCAGCAGAAGGTGCCAAGGGAGCCCTGAAACCAACACCAACACCTATCCTACCTTCCCACACCTTTCTCCATCATTCTTGGATTTTTTTCACCTCAATGTGCTTATTTTTCAAAAACTATGTTTTCTACAGGAGGCTCCTATAGGAATTATAGAGAGCCAGAAATGGATATAAAAGGCAGTTTGAGGGACAATAAAGCTTCATGAATAAACTATAAACCTTATTGTAGTCTTCAACCCTCCTTGCCACCATTTCCAAGCTTGCATCATAACCCCAAGAATAATTCTTCTTCCTATCCAAGAAAAACACAGAGAAAAAACAGTTTTTAGGAAAAAGAAAAAAGAAAAAATAAGAGAGTAGGTAGCACCCTCCACCTCACCTGAAGCCTATCTATTATGTCTCCATCTCTATATACATCTTTGGCATCATCCTCATGGCTCCAAGCACAGAAAGAAGCTGAAGTTTCAAGGGGAGAAGCACCTACAGGAGTTCCTATAGGAATTCTTGTAGCAGCTGATCCCATTAAAATCCAGCATCAGCAGTAAGAGGGTGCAAATATGAAGGTTGAAGAAGACACCTGAATCTCAAATCTAGTTAGAGAAGAACCTACACAAAGCATAGCCACACATCAGCAATCAAATAGCATGCAACAAAAGAAATAAAGGCATACAACAGAGAGAGAGCCATAGCACCTCACAACAAATACATTCGGATCTCAGGTAAGTAACTAACCCACTCCTCTATTTGCATTTGTGTAATTAGAAGGCATGCAAAAGTAATGATATGGTTGAGGTTGAACTAGGGAAAGGTGGCCAGTTAACTTGGACACCTTCATCTAGTTGACTCCACTCATCTAAAGATGTCACCCACACGTGCGCACAATCAACTCAAGAAAGATGTCAAGGAGAAGTAGTGGAGGAAGTGTGCACTCTGATACAATCATGAGGGATGATTACGATGAAAGGGCCATGATTACAAGGTAGGTGGGGACCAATGGTCTGAATATGGCCAATGTACACTTGGCCAACTCACCTTCCATCACCCGAAATATCCAGAAAAATAAATAAGTACTCCTCCCCGAGCACTCTCACCACCTTTTCCTTCATTCTCTCCTCGAAACTCCACTCCTACAATTTCCTTGTGCCCCCACAGCCTTGTAACCATCGTTCTCCATTGATCTCTCCCATATTCTTTCTCTCGGCATTTTCTATAGGAGCACTTATAGGTTCTATAGGAGAACCTACAGGAATTCTATAGGAGGGACAACAATATTCTATATGAGGGCCAGTGAGTTGTTTTGAAGGGAGAAAACACGGGTTTTAACACAATTCTCGGGCTGAGGAGGTAGGTTCTATGCATACCCCCATTGAATATCAAAATATGCAAGATGTGGTTTAATTTTGAGGAGGAAATAAAGCCTTTAGGTGGAGGAAATACATAAAAGAATTTCTGCTTATTTCTTAACAAAAAAACACAGTCTCTCTATTTCTCTATTTTTCTTCAAAAATTGTTGTCTCCATCTCCACATTTGGCTTCCCAAAGAAGCATAAACAAAATGACAGGAGGTTTTATGAGGAAGGAACCAACCAAATCCTCTAGGCTCCATGCACATCCCCAAGTAGTGGACATATTCAGAAGAGTAAATTGAATGAACTTTTTTTAGAAATTTTGGGGGTTTGATGAAGAAATTACTCAAGAATTTTCCCACTCTTTGGTCCCTCACACCTGAACACATGCAACTGTCATCTTTAGAGGCCTTTCCATCGAGATAACCCCTGAATTTATCATTAGGGTCACTACCCTTCCTCTTAGATTTCCTTGGAGTAAGGATGAGAAACCAATTGGCCAGGTTGTTAAGAAAAACTTTTTCCAAAACAATGAAACCCATATACAGGATAAAAATGGCATTAGAAGGGCTAGCATACCATATCCTTGGGATAAGGTTAGCTACCAAATAATCAAATATATTTCCTATGAGGGGAGGTACATCATTCTCTATGGTTACCATTTTAGAATCCTCCATGAATTAAGATATGGCATGGACACTCTAGCCCCTCAGAAGCTCATCATCCCCTACTTCCTCCTGCAGTCTCTGATTGACTCTAGCACTAAAGTTCAAGCAGGAAATCTAGAGCAGCTAGCTCACCATGGGTTAAACAAAATTTTAGTGGAAGAATCCCTCCATGCATTTACACTCCCTAGAGCATGGGAAATCTTCTGAAACATGACCGCTGAAGATGACATAAAGACCCTGACCTATGGTATCAGTCCTACTGGCAATGTGGAGGAAGAGCAGCAAGTGGGAGAAGGTGTAGCAACTGGTGATTTAGAAGAACAAGAAGGGAAGAAGGAAGAAACTAAGATAGAGGAGGAGAAAGTTGAAGAAACAGAGCAGGGAGAAACAAAGCAAATAGAGATAGAGAAAGAAATAGAAGGAGGAGAAAAAGGGGCAGAAAAGATAGAACAAGGAGAAGTGTCCCCTGAGACTCTGGAAAGAGAGGTAGTAGCTGCTCTTACTACCCTTAGTACACCCATCAAGCCAAAATAGAAGAGGAGGAGGCGAACCTCAATGTATTTCAAGGCTAGGGAGAACACAAGAATCAAAATAGGGAAACCCAATCCTTCTTCAAAAGTGCCAATTATTATTGAAGATTCACTCTCTGCCCAAGGAAAAGAATCCCCTTCAAAGGCACCTATCACATATGAAAGGGGGACTCCTAGATACCCCACATGGAAAGAAAAGGTAGAAATATAGGACCCAAAAACAATCCTACAGGAGGCATAGACAGTTCTACAGGAGACCTTGTTGAAACTACAAGAGACCCGAAAGCTTGAGAAAAGGGTAGAAGGACATCCATAGGGAAAGGAGGAAGAAACAGAGCTACAAGAACCTAATCCCCAGCCCAGTCTCGGCTCCTACTACATATTCTTGAGGGGGGAAGAATAATTCCACAAAAATTTGCAATTCCATTATTCTTTGAATTAGAGAAAGAAAGGATAAGGACCCATAGGTGGATGCAAATATCCAAATCCAAAGGGGTTAAGGATATTGGCCATATGGAGAACAAACTTAGAGAAATGGTTAGAGAGTTAAGTGCTATCAGACACAGAGAAGCAATCACAAGAAGCCACCTTGAAATTGAAAATCAATTGCTAAGAAAATAGTTGCAAAAGAAAGAGACGTAACTGGCGTGCATGGCCATTTCGACCATGGAGGCATTGCAATGTAGAACACCAGCAAAATCCTATGACCTGTATCTCAAAGACCAATGGTTGCAATTTCAGATAAATACTTTGGCCCAAAGAGGCACAATGCCTTTCCAAGATTACAGGTAGTTTATGGACCTGTGTGACCAAAGCACATCAGAAGATAAGGAAAAGATGGCAGAATTCTACCTCCATAACATGACCCTCACAGACATGAATGTGTAGGACCCCAATTCTAGGTTAGGGGACCTGTAACTAATGGACATGGCCTCATGGATGAACCATGAAGAGTTAAGGGTAGCAAAAATAAGAAGGTTGATGATAAAGGAGCAGAATGAGCCATTAATGATCAGAGCTAAGCCATCAGACCCCGATGGCACTCATCAGCACACATAACCTACATACTAATAATCCTCAGATTGCCCCTAGATATATAAGTGATCAGGCATAAGCCATTGGACATTTTGAGGATATGGAAAGCTTACTTGGGGATGACTGTGTGTATGCATGTATGAGGAGATGGAACACCTTACCACATAGTCTGCAGACCAGGGAATATCATTCCCCAATGAGGATGAAGGAGGCACTAAGGAGAGTGTCAATGTATAAGCACTCCATGCAGAGGTTGAAGGTCAATTGGGTTGGGCTCAAATTGAGTCCCCCACTACTGCTAGGCATGCTGGAAGGCAGAAGAGAAGAAGAACAGCAGTAGCAGTGGGAAGAAATAGATAGGAAGGCAGGATTCTATAAGAAGGAAGAGGAGACCACATTATAAGCATGGGATTCTAGGGAGGCCACTAGGGCCATAAAAGATGAGGAGATGGACTAAGTTGCTCAGAGGAAGAGCAACACTTTCAATAGGGTGGTGATGATGAGCCTCATAAATGGGTAACTATATAGGCTCATTTTACCTCCTAAACCATTCTCTTAGCTTATTGTATGATTTTATGATTATATTTATTCTTATAGAGTGAGTTGAGTTAGTTATGATGCCATGTGTTCTAATATGTGTTTAATGCAGATTTTTGATGATTTTTGAGGTCAAAGTCGAGGATCCAGTGGACAAATGGTAGCAATAACTCGAAGTGGACAAATGGCAGCAATAAATCAAAGTGGACAAAGGAGAGGACTTATAGGAGGTAATCCCCCTCATTTATTACTCCTCACTTCAAATTCCCCTTCATTGAGCTCAGAGTATAAGCAACCAAGTCATGCACTAGGAGGTCGCTGAGTAAGTGGAGGATGACTAGTGATTATCTCGAGTTTTGGGAGCCAAGCCTCCCTAATTTTAAGGAAGTTGTTGGTAGCTTCATTTGTATAAGTAGAGAGGCCTAGGGCCTCACTAGTGTTGGATTTTCGTTGGATTTTGTTTGTAATTTTTCTTATGTAAACTCTGCTCAACTTCGAGCTTATTATTTTGACAATTCCATGTAATCTTGTTATTGTTCTGGAAATAAAGATGGAATCCATTTTGAGTTAGCACTGAGTTACCTTAGAGGGCTAAAGATGTTGAGTTAGGGCCCAATCCAAGTAGCCAAGCTCCTCTTTACTTGTATTTGTATGTTTTATTTCAATTTGTAGATTAGGTTGTTGTTAGATGAATTTATTTTATGGTTAAGAATAGGTTGCTTTTGATGATTCAATAGTTTACTTCCATTTGTCCTTTCTATAGTAGGTTAAGAAGTGATAAAGAAAAGACCCAAAAGGCTAGAAATAGTGCCTTGGCCTCTCTTCCTC
The DNA here is from genome assembly GCA_000404065.3 of Pinus taeda. Lineage (NCBI taxonomy): Eukaryota > Viridiplantae > Streptophyta > Pinopsida > Pinales > Pinaceae > Pinus > Pinus taeda. The sequence goes on along the minus strand of APFE030197348.1, from coordinate 43,428 downwards.
CCTCTAGGACCATGGTTTGAGGCAAAGACCATCTTGTTGCCCCAAAAACACATATTTTCCTCATTCATAGGACTTCTGGTGTTTATAGCTTTTTAGTTGATTAATAGTGTAGTTTGCTTTGCTTCAGAACTTCTCCATCATGCTCACTTATTTATTTACCATATTCTTCTTCCATGATTTCCTTTCTTGCAGCAATTATGAGTATTTCCTTTCATAGATCACAATTTAGATTAGTTTGATGCAAAACTATGTTTTTCTAGATACACTTATTTCATTGCTTGCTTAATCTCATTGGTTGAATGTCAGTAGTTTATGTAGAAGAGATCTTCTAGAAGCATGCTAGCCTATCAACCATCCCATCCTCCATCTGATCCATGCCCTACAGGTCACCCAAGTCTCCCCTCAATTATGCCTTAGTTTCCTACATTTTCCATAGAATTTCTTCCTCTCTATTTGAGCAAGTCCGGTCATCTTTCTCTCTCCTAATGATTCTTGGTAGACCCTAGGTGCCCTAACACTTCATTCCAGCCTTCATACACCTTTTCCACCCACTCTCACATCCTCAAAACAACCAAAACGGCTCTCGGCCGCCTCTTGTTGGTCTCCTGTAGAACACTGTTTTTCCTCCTGTAGATTTCCTGTGTCCTCTTGTAGATTTTCTTGTAGGCTTTCTTTTGAAGGATGGTTGTGGGAAAAGCCTCTAGATGGCCACCTGAGACCTCTTAGGACCTAACCACACCATCCTACATCCTCTCAAGACCCAAAACCACCCTTCAACACCACCTATTCACTGCCACATTCACAAACAATAAATCACATGCATGTCAAATTCACATAAAAATACATAAAAATCCAAAAATATGTTTTTTTCTCATTTACTTCTAGAAATAGCTTAGTTATATGTTTTTCACTCCTTGAGTAGGTAATGGCATTCTTTTCATGGTTTCCATAGTGTTTTTTGCAAAAGTAGGATTAGTTGGTTAATTAGGATTTACATGGTTTGCTTTACATTTCAGTCCTTTTCCTTTTTGCAGTTAGAGTAGTATTTGTAGAATAGTCTTTCTCTCCTTTCATCACATATAGAGCTTCTTCTGGAATCCATAGAAGTTGGGTTGAGCTCCTAGTGATCTTGCGCTGGCTGACCAAGTGACAACATGTAGTAAGAACTAGTACTTGTGCATACAGCACCGTCGCTTCCAAGTTTGTTACGAACTACGTGGTTGATAAGAGTAAAGTAGGTAGCCTAGGATTTGCAGCATTATTGCTGCAATACTGGCACTCACCACATTCCTCTTTGTAAGCATATTTCAGTATTTTACATTAATGAAATGAAGAATTATTTTTTCTCCATCTCTATGTTTATGGTTATCTCTGTAATTTATTCTATTCCTGTTTAAATCCAAACCAGTGGTATCAAAGAGGTTTACTTTTTTTCTCTGTTTTTATTTGCATGTCCTCAATGAGGTCAAGATATAAGGAGTTAGGGCTTGAAATGGTCGAACCTTTGCAATACCAGCCTCGCAAATCCCGACGGCCTCCCATGGCAGATGAAATGAAAGATGAGGGGGTAGGAGATCCTATCAAAATCTTGCTTGAAGAAGCCCTCGAGCAACATAGGAACGTGATGATGGATAGCTTTGCCCAGATCTTTCAGCGACTACCCATGGGGGACACATTGACTTCTATAGCTACTCTGGAAATGCCACACCATTTAAAGTACAAGTTAATTTTGAAATCCCCATATTCGAGGGTTAGATAGACGTAGATGTCATCGATAAATGGTTAAATCTGCTAGAGGGTTATTTTTTTGTTCATTATTTTTCCAGTTGGGAAAAGAATATTTTCACTCTTATCAAAGCAGCCCCCCATGTCAAGGATTAGTGGGAAACTTACTGCGAGCAGAAGGATGAAAGTACATGTTCAATATTTTCAATCGCACCCACTTGGAATTCATTCCAAGATTCCATCATGCAGCAGTACTACCTTGTCAGAAACCAGGAGGATCAATACATAAGTGGACCACGCTACAGCAGGGAAGGGACCAAGACATGCCATAGTTTACCAATATTTTCCATACCCTTCGCACAAATTTTGGTATCAAGGATATTGAGCACCATTTGGTACTCAAATATCGCAGCTGCCTGCACAAGTACAGTCAGGAAGAAATAGAATTCCTGAACATCTCCTCGCTCAGCACGTCATACTGATATGCTATCAAGGTTGGGCAAAAGTTTAAATAGAATAAGAGAGACTTTGAATCTGCGAATCCAAAGCAAAGGAAAGGTGCCCCCAAACCATAGAACAAAGGACAAAGCCAAGGCGGGGCAGCCCAAGACAACCCGCCAAAGATGCAAGCAAAGAACAATGCCATGAAGCCAAAAAAGGACACGAAAAGTGGTGTGAGTTCCATAAGAGCTCCACTCACAACACAAGTGAGTGTCAGGCTAAGCAGTCACTAGTGGAGAAGCTAAAGGTTTCAGAATCATATGCATGTTCCAACTCTAAGTTAGAACCCGAAAAGGGGAATGACAAAGGAAAGAAGATTATCGATGTGGAGCCCAACACCATCGTTGCCACCACGAAGATCTAGAAGGAGGAACCAAAAGATCTATAGGAGGAGGAGCATCTCTTCCATTCCCAGATGTGGGTAAAGGGCTCCCCGCTACAGTTCATTACCGACAGTGTGAGCCAAAAGAACCTCATTTCGGAATAGGTCATGAAGTGGCTGAGCTTACTAACCACAACACATCCACAGCCATACACCATTGGGTGGCTTCACCAAGGACGGGATCTTTGCGTGAGCCAGCAATGTTTCCTTCTATATAACATCAAGCCCTTCATGGATGAGGTATTGCATGACATTGCACCCCTTGAAGTTTGTGATGTATTATTAGGACAACCATACTTTTGGAAGCAACATGCTGTGTATGAATCAAGGCACTGTGTTGTTATTGTTACTTTGGGAAATAAGTTGTACAGGATACCAGAGGTAGCGCTACCTATCACCATCTCTTTGGTTATTGCAAAACAATGGAGTAAGCTCATTTCAAAAACTGGGAAATTTGTTTTCCTAATGATACACCCTCAAGGAAAGAAGAATACGGATGCCACGATCTTCAGATAGGGCCCCTCCGCATGACAACTATAGATGGATGAGGTCGTGGAGGAATACGAGGACACCTTCACCTCCCCTGCAGGGGTTGCTCTGCACTATCAGATCAAGCACTCCATCGATTTGACCCCAAGTGTGCCACTGCCCAATGGACCAATCTATAGATGCTCTATTCTAGATAATTATGAAATCAAGAGGCAGATTCAGGAGCTGCTACAAAAAGGTCACATCCATCCGATTCATCGCCCTATGGGAGCTTGATTGTGTTGGAGACTCTGTATTGACTATTGGGTGCTGAACAAGATCACTGTCCATAATAGGTACCTAATCCCATGGATTGATGACCTCTTGGACCAACTAACTGGGGAAAAATATTTCAGCAAGATCGATTTGAAGTCAAGATATCACCAGGTACCAATCGAACCCTCCGATGTGTGGAAGATTGCTTTCAAAGCCAAGGAGGGCCTTTTTGAATGATTGGTTATGCCTTTCAGATCGATGAATGCTCCTACAACCTTCATGAGGCTAATCGATGAAATATTGTAAGCATTCACCAACTCATTTGTAGTGGTATACTTGGATGACATCCTATTCTTCAGGCAAAGTTGGCAAGAGCACCTCCACCACATCCAAAAAGTTCTCCAAACACTACGGCAACACAAGTTATGTGCCAATTTAGAGAAAATACATTTTTGGCATGACCCAGGTTCAGTATCTAGGATACATTATTGATGAATAGGGGGTGCATGTGGATCTAGCCAAGATCCAAGTCATTCGGGATTGGCCATCTCCAACCACTCTAACAGAGCTTCGTAGCTTTCTAGGTCTAGCCAACTTCTACCGCAAGTTCGTGTTGGGATTTTCTCATATCACTTAGACCTTGAGTTAAATCACCAAGGGAGGAGTGAAAGAAAAATTCTTTTGGTATGAATCTCAACAAAAGGCATTCACAAAGTTGAAAGATCACCTATGCTCGGCACCAGTGCTCACATTACTAGACTTGCAACAACCATTTGAGGCCATGATAGATGCCTCTTACTGTGCTATTGGGGCAGTGCTTACTCAACACGAGCATCTAGGGGCATATCATAGTGAGACACTTTCAGACACAGTCTAGAAGTATCCCACTTATGACAAAGTGATGTATTCCATTGTGCAGGCCTGCCGACAATGGAAGTATTACATTTTGTGAAAGGAAATGGTCATCCACACAAACCACTGACCCCTACAATTCATATAGACCTAAGGGAAATTACAGAATGATCACCATCAAAAGTGATCCACATATCTGCAACAATTCCCTTTGAATATCAAGTATGAGAAGGGTAGCACCAATAATGTTGTAGATTTCCTTAGTCGACCACCGATCATGGCATTAACCACTGTGCTCAAATCTTGTGGGCATGAGACTTCTAATTGGCCACTTCTCTACAAAACGACCCATAATTCGACCACACATACCAGACACTCTTGGAGGGTCAACATGTTCTAGATTTTCACCTCCAGGATGCCATGTTATGCCACCTGGGTCATCTTTTTGTTCCTTCAAGCGAGCATGCCAAGATGATTTGGGAAGCACACTATAGTCAGGCTGCTAGGCATTTCAGGGTCAAGAAAATAGTGGCAGTACTGCAAAAGTATTTCTTTTGGCCGAATCTTCAATAGGATGTGGAGAAGTACATAAGATCATGCACTACCTGTGCCATTTCCAAATCGATAATTAAGAAGCAAGGCCTCTATACCCCACTGCCTACCCTTAATCGACCTTGGGAATCCATCTCCATGGATTACATGTCAGGACTTCCTTCCACTAAGCATGGAAATGACTGTGTTTTTGTTGTCATCAACAGCTTCTCAAATATGGCCATTACGGTGACCTGCAAGAAGAATATCACAGTGGAAGCCACTACTAAACTCTTCTTTGAACGAGTGTCAGTACACCTTGGGATCCCATAGTCTATCATCTTAGATCGAGACAATAGGTTCCTTAGTACATTTTACTCCAATCTCTAGTCAATGCTGGACACAAATCTCACTAAGTCCACATCCTTTCATCCTCAAACTGATGGTCAGGCAGAGGTTGTCAATAGGATGATCGTACACATTCTGCGCATGTACAACTCAAAGTATCCACACATATGGGATGAGAGCCTCCCCTATTTTCAGCACAACTATAATCAGGCTCTCCACAGCTCGACTAGCCACAACCCTTTTCAGGTGGGCTTGGGATTCTAGCCACTATGTCCCATTGATGTGGCCATGCCATTTGTAGCTACTCACGTAGATTTGGCTCATGTCCAGTCTGAAACAGATAAGGCAAATAGCTTCATTTAACACATCTAAAATATTCACCAGCAGGTCCATGAAATTCTGGAGAAATAAAAAGCCAAGTACAAGTAGCGACATGATCAACATCGAGTGCCACATAAGTTTCAGGTGGGTGACAAAGTTTGGTTGCATTTGTAAAAGGAATGCCTTATCGGAGCCTATCGGAAACTTAGACCACTCCAATATGGTCCTTGCACCATTACCAAGGCTATAGGAGACAATGCATTTGAGCTTAGAATTCCCACATTCTTTGGCCTGTACCCAGTGTTCAATGTTGACCTCCTTTGACCATACTTTCCACCATTACTAGACACATTCGACATTGCAGAATAGCTCACACCCACAGAGTTAAATCCAGATAGCATGGAACAAGCTACAACTAATCATATCATGGACACACAAATCAAGCACACTCACCAACAGAATATCCAACTGTATCAAGTTGTCAAAGCAGGCCAACTCCTTTACCAGGGCAAGTGGCTCACCAGGGACCAAGTTTAGCAGAAGTTTCCTCATCTCATGGAGGAACTCAATGCAATGGGGACCATTTCTTCCTAAGGGGGGAGGAATGATCCAGGTGGATATTGGTGGCCACCCACCAATTCCACTTGGACCCCCACCATTTCTTCTTTTAGTTTTTCAGTTTCCTTAATTGTAGCACAATTTAATAATTTTAGCAATCTTTTGGCTCCTAAACTTTTGGAGCTGTCTTGAGGCCCTAAACGACATTTTTTTGGAAATCTACTGCCAGCGGTTTGTTATCTAATATTGTCTTTTTATTCATAGTCATCGGAGAGATTTTTCCAATGGGATATCATGCACGTCAAATGGAGATAATATGACCAAGTTGTGGCCCTGAGAAGTTGGTTGTCCAACTCACCCCAATGGGGCCCTTAAACGCTTGGTGTTACATCTCCTCGGGTTAGGGTTTTGGTTGTTTAGGGTTTGATCTTATTGTTTAATAATAAAGAGGCCCTTGAGCCTCATTGTAAGGAAGTTCAAGGGCATATAGCTGCCACATCTCTTATCAGAGATAAGCTACCATTGCCCTAGCTAGTTTATTTCCATTCCTGTTTGTAATCAGGTTTCAGTATTTTACATTAATGAAATGAAGTATTATTTCCACTCCATCTCTGTGTTTATGGTTATCTCTGTAATTTATTGTGTTCCTGTTTAAATTTGGATCATGTAATGACAGTTGCGGATTCAGAGGCAGCTCATCCCTCGTCGATGGCCTGCCCATCCTCTAACATGCATCACATGCCTTACAATAAGCCTTGGAATTCTTATGCAGTGTCGTCCACCACAACCCAGCACGTAAAATCTTTTGTGTTGTTGCTTTTCCTGCATAATGTCCTCCCGCATCTCCTCCATGACCTTCAGCGAGGATGCTACCTCATTCAAACTTAGGCACATAACGTCTCATTATTTCATCCAACCCCATTTTATATAAGTGCCCTGTAATGACAAAAAAGTCTGTCGTGCGCACCACCAACTCCTTCTTTTGTTGAATAGTATACCCCTCCGGAGTCGTCCCCATTATCAAGAAGTGTATGATATCTACAAAGTGATTGTCTGCAATACACACTACAAAGATTCAGAATGTTTGTCCAACCAAGGCTCCGAGACTAGTAACTCAACCACAACTTTTCTAGGCTTCCAAAGCATTTGTCCAAATAGAACTTCCAGGACTAGTAACTCAAACCACCATGGGCTTCAAGAGCATTTGTCCAATAAAGGCTTCTAAGACTAGTAACCCAACCCAAGCTAATACAGGGCTTCCAAAGTGTTTTCCCAACCAAGGCTCCAAGACTAATAACTCAACCCAAGCCATTACAGGGCTTCCAGAGCATTTGTAGCCAAGGCTTCGTGAACTAATAACTCAACCCAAGCTAAAGGAAACATGAGAACCAACCAGAATAACAAAGAAATAAAGCCAAAACACCATGACTATCCAGGAAATGGAAAGGCTAGGAAAATCCACTGTCAATCCAGGAAATCCTAAATGCCAATGACAGATCATAACCAAGAAACCACATGCATGTGCCATGCATACCAAAACTAGTGAGGAAAACATACATGCAACTCGGTAGCTACAAGAAACCTCGCTTTAGCTGCTAAGCCCGATGTCCTCTTGTTCTTTCTTATTCTTCCTTTACCTTCTTGCTCCAAAACTCCAAGTATACCACACTCTCCAAGAGTGCTCCAAGAAAGATCTAAGTTTCTAAGAGTATGAGAGAGAGAAAGAATAGAGAGAGAGAGCTCCTAATTAAACTGACCAAGCTTACCCATTGATCCTTAGAATCCTTTTTATTAATCAGGCCTCTATTTTCTTAATTTTCCATTATTTTCATTCAATTTCTCCTCACATGCAACATGTGAGCTTTCACCTTCCTTTTCTCATATTTTCCATTATTTTCATAAATAAATGTGCCAAAATGCCATTTTTCCTTTTCAAAGCCTTTTCCATTGCCTTTGCCAATTTTCTTAGCCATAATAACTAAAATGAACACCCACTAGGATGTTTTTCCCACCATACAACATGTAATACATGTCCCATGACAGTGGTCTTATATATTTTTACATGAATTTTGAACTAGGGTTGTTACAGAACCCTCCCCCTTGGGGGAACACCGTCCTTGGTGTTCAATGACACCCACAACCAGCAAGACTGCTGAAAACAAAACGTACTACCCATGGAGATTTATAACATAGCTCGCTACAATATTTACAATGACCACTACTGAAACACAACAATCTTATCATTTTCTGGAGCTTTATAACGTAGCTCATTATGGTATTTACAATAATAACCACTTATAGACACATACACATTTGATTCACCCTGAAAATAATCATATTGTCTATGGACCTTTATAAATATATCTAGATATGTTATTTACACTGATATACACATACACACATATGCACATTTGCTTCAACCAACAAATAAAAGGATATTATGCCTACATCTGCAACAAGCACTACAAGAAAAAAGGTCATTGGTGAGGGTCATGTTTGTGATGGATCTTTAAGGTCTGCCATCAATGTCGCATATGGTGATGGTCTTTAAAAAAGCGTTGTTGTAAGTGTGTATAGTGATGGTCCTTTAAGGTTTGTCACCAAAGCCATTTTTAGTGACACTTTTGGTGAGGGATGTTAAAGGTCCGTCACTAATTCTCTCTTTGATGACACTTTTGGTGAGGGTTGTTAAAGGCCCATCACTAATTATCTCCTTGGTGACACTTCTAGTGACTAACTTTTATTGACCATCACCAATGATCTTTTTGGTTACTTTTGGTGAAGATCAATAAATGTTCGTCATCATTGATCATTCCAATGAGTTTTTGATGATGCTTCATGCATGTGACGGACATTTAAGGTCCATCACCAATGTCACATATGGTGACGGTGTTTAAAAAATTGTTGTAGTAAGTGTATATAGTGATGGTCCTTTAAGGTTTGTCACCAAAGCCATTTTCAATGACACTTCTGGTGAGGTTCATTAACGGCTCATCACTAATTCTCTCTTTGGTGACAGTTTTGGTGAGGGTCGTTAAAGGCCCATCACTAATTCTCTCTTTGGTAACACTTCTAGTGATGATCTTTTATTGAAACTCACCAATGCTCTTTTTGGTTACTTTCGGTGATGGTCAAAAAATGTTCATCATCATTGATCATTCCATTGAGTTTTTGATGATGCTGTGTACCTGTTATTACATTTTTTTGTCAAAATATAATGATTTAATACCATTGTTATTGAGACTTTTTCATTATGTGTCCAAGGTCATAGTGGTTATAATAGTTAGTCAATTTGTTAAGAAGTAATTAGTGTGTATCATTTCCCTCAAGTCATAAGAATATAGTATTCCTATGAGTCAACACATGATTCATCTCTATCAAGTTTATTATCTAGCAAATTTCCTTTAAATAAAGTTACACAAGTGTGTGTAGGAACTATATTATTTAATACATAATCAAGCTCTGTCAATTCTATTAATGAGAGAGATGTAGCACTCCTCAACACTCATGACACACCTTAACATGCTTTGGAATAGTACACTAACATTCCTTGGCCCCTCTCATGTCGTGGAACATCTTTGTACCTAGAACATCTTGCCATGAGTACGACACCCAAGCACATGTTGGCATTCCGTAGCATAGCATAGCACTCCCCTATCATGTGTTGGCATTCCCTATAGTACCTAGCATGCCCTAGAACTCCTTGGCATAACATTGCATTGAAAAACATTAGCACTTGGCACACATTGGCACTTGGCATGTATTGGAACATATTATTAATGTGCCTAGCATGCCCCTTTTTAAAAAGATAAAGACCCAACTTATTAACCCTCTTATGTGTTCATTTCCTTGAATTTTAGCTTGGTTATTCCTTTTGTTGCCTTGAAAATCCTTGACGCATATTGGCATACTCTGGCACCTTGCACATCTTACCATGTCTTAGCACCTGTCATGCCTTGGCACTATTTGGCACATGTTAGCACGCCCAGGAACTACCTAGCACACTCTAGCATTTCTTGACATGCCCTGATATTCCCTGACATGCCTTACCCGTGCTTAGCATACCTTTTCACTCCCTCCTTGGCATGACAGCTAGCACTAATTAACACTCCCCGACACACCCTCATCTTCATTCACTTCCATGCATTTTGACCTAGTGCGCCCTTGTGTTGTCCTAGTACTCCCTATTACTCCTCAGCATGCATTGGCACTCTCTAGCACACATTAGCACTCATAAGTGAAGAATGAAATTTGTAACAAATGTTACTAGAATTGGAGTAGACAATAAATAGGTGAGGCAAAAGAGCTAAGAATTTTAATCGGATTGGGGAAAAATCAGCAAAAAATCAAGAAAAAATCAGTGAATTCAATAAATAAAAATATACACATATATTGAATCAAAAAAACCTTTTTTAATGATATTCAGCAAATCCATGTCCAAACAATTCATAATATCAATATATGTCCAAAATATCATGAATGAATAAGCATCTCATATATGTTATGAGTCCAAACATAATCCAAAGTACTAAGTCATTACTCCTAACTAGTGACTACATAGAACTAGAAGCAACTACTTCTAAAAGTTTACAAACAACTTCATACTAATTAGAAAAAAATGAGTAACTAAGAGTCTAAGACTCTCAAGAGTAAGAACTAGAAGCGATTCGTTCCACTCCTTCCTTTGCTTGATTCTCAAAGTTCTTCAAGTCATGTAGGCTTAAAAGAGGAGCCTCCTCTAATTTGACCCAATCTGCTGCATTTGTAGTTTGCAAATCTATGTCTTCAAGGTCTATTGGTAAATGATCTAAACCTATCATTGTCATGAGACATTGAAATGTGAATTTAAGTTTGACTTTGAACCTTAAATTTTAAACTTTAAATTGCAAATCAAATTATGAAACCTTCAAATTCAAGCTCTCACCTAGTATTTGTTTATTGCGAAGTCGCAGATTGTAATGAAAAATACAAGGTCATTTAAGCACTTTTGAGTCAATCGGTTGCACTTCTTAGAATGTATTTTCTCAAAAATTTTCCAGTCGTGCTCACAACCTGAAGCACGGCATGCTTGGTTTACGATTCAAAAGGAGAATCTCTTCAAATTTGGTGTATCACTACAAAAAAATTTCCACCAAAGACCTAGCAAGTGGAAAGGGTTCGTGAGTAGACGTACTAAATACTAAATAGTAAAACTTAGAAAGACAACAAAATTTAATAAAACATTTAACATAAAAAATGAAATTTAAACAATTTAATGAATTGATGAAGCCTTCAAGCCTCAAAGGGTACCTGGAAACATCTTAGACCTTTCTCATATAACATTGGTATAGGCAAATAATTTAGCCGGTGCTCTATAATCCTATAGTTGGGAAAAGACACGACTTTGAAATTCTGGATTAGGGAAGCACCTTTCCATGCATGTCATAAGTCTTCTATGAACCTCCCCATCCTCATGAAATTTGCTCTTATCATAAAAATATTGTGGGTTTAAGAAGTAACTAGCAGCATGTAAGGGGGAATGCAATTTCCTATCCCAATGTGCATCAATAATGTTCCAAAGAGGCATATGCTTTGCCTCCTCATCCCCGTATCTTCTTTTTATGACCTCCTTTGCGAGAACCATTGCCTCATAAATGTAACCCATAGCGGGTTTGTCACCATCAACCATCCTGAAAGTTCAAGCTCAATTGTCATTAAGTGATGGGTTTTCTCAAAAGTGCTTTACATCTATAAACTTTATTAAAGTTGTAATTAAGTCTTTGGATGTGATTATCTTTTCAAAGCACACATGTACAATAAGATGAGAAATAATATTCTCAACTAATTTCAAGTTATCTTCTTATGAATAGGGTGTTCCCTTCCACAAACCTGACGACTTTCTTTGCTTCTTTCTAGTGAACAAATTTGGGACTTTTCATGAATTGTGAGACAATTTCAACCCCATAACTATCAATTTCGTATTTAAAGTTATACCCACTAGATTAGAACTTGCACAAGGATAATTCCATTCGCATTTCAAAAGAAACTACGATCAACTTATACGATGCTATTTAATATTTTATGTATTTCTTTGCTTGCTTGGCCTGTGACATAAAGACGCAATAGGATACCTTGCATTTTCTATACTAACACTCATAAACAATAATAAAGTATGCCCAAATCTATCATCTCAAATGATCTATGCATCTCACCTTTTGGTTCTATATTTTGGGTAGGGGACACTCTTCTAGGTAGAAGGTACTCTATTCTAGGGAGCTTTTGTCATGCATGTTATGTGCTTTATCCTAGACAGAGTTCCAAGTCCCTAAATTTTCCAAAGAGCCACTTGAGCCTAGCTATCTAGCCTAAAATCATTTACATTCCAGTCATCTCTTGGCTATGATTTCATAGAGAGAGCTCTCTCTCGTTTGGTACGACTAGCTACCAAACTAAAAGCTTGGTATGTGGTTACCTCTGTCGATCTCCTCATCATCCTGGGACATTATGGAGGATAATAGAGGGCATGAAAATCAAGGAGTGCCAAGGTGTTTTAGTGAATGTAAGGTTCCCAAGTAATCGAAAAATGCAATGCTATTTGTGGGGTCATGACTACCAAGGTGTGTTAGGAATGCAAGGGCATGCTAAGATGTGCCAGATAGTACGAAGACATGTCAAACAAGCTAATATGTGCTAAGTTCTAAGGCGTGCCACGATGTACAAGGGTTCCAAGTACTTGCCTCCTCTTCTTCCATATGCTATCCACTTATGACATTTCTTTTGCAATATTTGGTGCATTTGATAGTTATAGGTCATTTATAGGTTATAAATGTCTTTAGAGTTTCACTTGTAATTGATTATTGAATTGAACATATTGATTCTCTTATACATAACTATTTTTCCTTCCACCTAATTTTCATAAATTCAATAACCATTAGGTAGGGACCTACAACTTCGATGTTGATTTGCTTGTTTAGTAAAATATTTCTGATACTTTAATTTAGTGAAATTTGTAGATTTACAATTTATGAAGTTTCAAGGTCTGATTTTTAAAAATATAATTCTTTAAAGGGTGCTAGCTCAGTGGAAGAGCACCTACTTTACAAGTATAAGGTTGGTGGTTCAATTCCATCGTGCCTTGACATCCATATGGAATGACGACGATCAATTTTTGGTGACAGAGGCTCTTTTAAACATCACCAATGAGCTTTGGTGACATTTTTCGACCCTCACCAAAATTATGAAATTGTGACGGTCAATGAACGCCACCATATATACACATCAATAGTGACAACCCTGAAAGGCCCGTAACCATAAATCATTGTTGTTAATATGAAATGGTGATGGTCGTTATCCGTCATTATAGTCATTATTCGTGACAAACCTTGAATGTCACCACAACAACTATACTTCTAGAAATGTGGCTTTTGGTGACGATCAATGAACATCACCATATATATGCACCAATAGTGACAGCCATTAAAGATCCATCACAATAAATCATTATTGTTCAAATGAAATGGTGACGGTTACTATCCCTTATTACAATCAATATTCGTGACGGATCTTGAATGTCACCATAACACTTATAATTTTGGTGACACCACCTTTGGCGACATTCAGTTTTTGGTGATCGAGGCTATGATCCATCACCATTGCTCATATGCAATGGTGATGGTCACTATTTGTCATTATAAATCATTATTGATGACGAAATTTGAATGTCACTACAACACCTATACTTTTCGTGATGCTACCTTTGGTGACGTTCAATTTTTGGTGACGAAGGATATGGTCCATTACCATTTCTCATATGAAATGGTGATGATCACTATCCGTCATTATAAATCATTATTGGTGACGGACTTTGTAGGTCACTACAACACCTATACGTTTGGTGATGCCACTTTTGATGACGTTTAGTTTTTGGTGACGAATGCTCCTTTGACCACCACCAATGAGCTTATGGTGACATTTTTCACCCCTCACCAATGTCCTTTTTCCTTGTAGTGAAGGAAATCCAGAGGCTCACACCTCCACCCTCAAAGTAATACTAGGATTCACCTCCTTCTTAGGAAGTCCAGAATCCACTGCAAGGTCAAATATGCATCCAATGTCTAGCGCTGTAATCTCGTGCCACTTGTCATCTCAGTGAATAGATATCATCTCATTGTTCCACGGTGCACTCTTAATGTGCATTTGATTCCATCTAGAAATGGTGATGACAAAAAAAAGTCTATCCCTAGCCTTCCCTTCTCTGCTACATAGTCCCTTGGGAAATCTGATTACCCCCTTCAGTGTAGTCACACACCTTCCAAGTTCCACTGGTACCACAATCCTAGGCAAACCATCCCTTGCAAGGCTTCCTTGCATTGGAAGATACAAAAACCGAGGCATATCCCTACCTCAAACCATCATACTAGTCATATCATGCTCATGGAAATCAATGGACATTGTTGGGTACTAGTGCCCCACAATGGCCTTGCTCCTAAATATTTTACCAACATACTGTTTCATTTTCCAATTCCTTTTACTATTGAAAATTATTGAAGTTATTTTTTACCACCCAACTAGGCATGTTCATTCTTTCCTATAACAAGCACATAATTACCATTAGATTTAAAATAAATTGAAATAAGTTCACATCATACCTCATTGGTAGTTCATCAATAAGGTACACTGGAAATCATGTTTACTTCCTATCACAACAAGTCAAAGTAATTGTTTGATCAAACCATCATGAAAAAACATATCACATCCGTTTAGCTTAAACTCAACCATCATAAATTAAAATCATGAATCACATGAAATCATCATAAACCATAATCATAAATCACATGTAACCATCACAAGTTCGAATCATAGATCACATGTATAATAAAAACGAAATAAGGTGTTGATACTTATCCTTCATCGATCATTACTTCTACCTTTATATTTATTTTCTATGTACACCAGATCAGTTTCCAGAACCAAAAAAGAACTAGTGAGTTCTCCTCAACCATGTGCACATATACATAGTGTACATCCCACAAATACAACCACACACGACATACAACACCATGCATTACATGCACCTACACCTGACATACAACACATACACCTACACCCATTGTACAACACAACAAAATACATACATCTACATGTAGTGCACACCACCACACAATACATACACTTACAGCTGATGTATAACACAATATATATACATAAGCAATGTACAACACAACTAATACACATGTCATGATGCCATGACTATATAGTGCACATATGTAGTACTGCATGTACACAACACATCATGTACAATATTCACATAATACCACATGTACACCAGTACCACATGTACAACATGTACACAGTACCACCTATACACATCACCACCTTCAAAACGTGTACACAACATCACATGTACACGGAACCACCTACACAAAGTGTACACAACACGACATGCACATCATACCACCTATACAACGTGTAAAAAATGGTAGATCTACACAACACCCCATGCATGACATGTACATGACACCACATGTAAACAACACCATATGCACGACATGTACAGAGCACCACCTGCACACAACACCATTTGTACAAAATGTACATGGCACCACATGCCCATAGCACCACTTGTACAATAATGCACACAACACCATATGCACATAGCACCATATGTATGACATGCACAAAAAACCATATGTACATAGCATTGCATATAAAACATGTACATAGCACCCTATGTACACAACACTACATATCCAACATGCGCACAACACCATATGCACACAACATCACATATCCATCATGGACACAATAGTATATGTACATAATACCGCATATCCAAGATGTAAATATCACCATCTATACCTAGTACCGCATATGAAAAATTTGTACAACACTATTTGTACCACCCTATACATAACATTGCATAAACAACATGTACACATGTTATATATGCACAACACCACATGTGCACAACATCATAGATGAAACATGTACAATATATACAATATATGCACAATAGTAGTACCACACATCTAGATAACACACTATCTATACCAGGTAACCTTTCTTCCAGTGTCTCTCCGCCATCCATGATTATCCTAGCATGTCACAAAGAACATTGCTTTCATTACGCTGATGTATCCTTCAACATTACCTGTCATAACATAAACATAGTCATAATAAAATCATACAATGTCAATTCATATCCACATGATATTGACCTCATATATTTTTCATGGCTACTCTTCCCACTTGATTCCTCCTAAACTAGGAATCTCTTCATGCCATTCGCCTGCATAAGAAATCATTCCTCCACAAAAAAATTCCTGACGACCCTATTAGACAACAACATACATACATATACATATACATATACATATACATATACATATACATATACATATACATATACATATACATATATATATATATATATATATATATAGACACACACACACACACACACACACATAAATATTAGCATTAAATAATCTTCCAGACAATGACATACATACATACATACATACATCAACATAATCATGATCACAACATAATTACTAGATATCATAAGGTCAAGGTTAAGAGAACTCCCTTTATGCATCTAACATATGAAAAACATCAAGAACAATACTTCCCAACATAGCCAAGGCATATGACACCTCAAATCCATTCACCTTACCATTCTTGATTACCTTTCCCATGACTATCCTGCCATCATCCATTCGCACCAATGTACCCAATCAGTCCAACTGGTTGTCATACTCTTGCCTTCAACTTCCCTTACACATTCATTGAGCTTCATCTAGGTCTTATCTTACCTGTTGGGTACCACACAACTCTCCTCAAGCTCCATTAACTTTCCTCTTTCCCAACCAATTCCCAAGACTCTCAAAACATAAAAGGCAAGACCAAGAAGAAAATAGGAGAAGACCATGAAAACCAATAACAATACGACACAACAACAAAGTGGTATGGCCATACACCATACATAAACAAATCCACAATTAGGCACAACAAATCACAAAAGACAAAAATCACAAGACTAGAAACAAACACCGTGAATCAATCCCCATGGTTCCCAGTGCCTCTAAGTGAAAGCTCATCCTGAGACTACTTTAAGATTTCATGGAAATCTCTTTTTCCATGCAATCCCATGCATCATACTTCCATAAACACACAACTATCAGTGCATAAGTAAACATACAACATACTAGCTACCTTGCGTTGTTATGCAAAGCATGTTTCCTTGTAGTTGAACACATATGTGCCATGTCTCACAGGACTCCAATTCCCTTTATAGATCTAGCTATAATTAGACACCAACTATTATACCTATCAAATACATGTCCATGAATATAGCACATATCCACATAATTTCAGCCAAATTAGGGTTAATAAGACTTCTTGTATGGAAAGCACTCATTCGTTTTGAATTAGGGTTCCCAAATTGTTAACAGTGTTGGACCCGCCAACATGTTAGGGGATCTCCTTGGTAAGAAGTCCCAACTAGACCTTAGACCATTTGGTGTATGATTCCTAGTAGTGGGTAGTACGGTATCGCCTTGATCATGGTTGCATGTAGAGGTAAGTAAAATTTTTGTATTGGTAGCAAGGTTGTGACCTTGCAGCAACTCAAGGAAGGTGCATGAAAGGATCTAACACATGGAAGGGGGAGTGAGTGCACCCCTTAGAAACTTATGATAGCACATAGCTTGAAAGGGAACACACAAGAAGAAAGGAAGCATAAGATGGAAAGTAGGATAGCCAATAATCCAAAGTGATGGACTATATCAACAACATATTTCGATAAGATTCATACAAACACATACGGAATAGTCCATACATGCATGCGTAAATAAAAACTAAATATATCATTAGAGTAACATGGATAGCCAAACTACAATAAGAACATATGCATGAAATGTGTTGGCTCCATTATATTAAGAAATTGAAATATCTAATCATATATACAACCATGACCAACCACTAGTCCCGATAGTGGAATGTTACAGTCACTGCCACTTGCTCCTCCAAAGAGATGTACTAGCTTTGCACTGTGGAGAAGCCGAGGCTCGTTACAATATACTCCAAGCTTTCTCTAAGCTATACCTATAGGAATCTTGGCTCCCAAAAGCCTCTACAATGAGTTATGAGGTTCTATAAATAGAAAAGGGTGGGGTGACCCTTGACATTACCCTTTGTGACTCTTCACCTACCCTCATGACTCTTCAACTATTACATGACTGTTACATTCTACTATTGACACTTGGTCTTTCACTTTTACAACATGTTACATTACAATCTACACATGTACCCATGTGAGGAAAAAATAGGCTTCAGTAAGCCATGCAAGACATCACTAAGACTCAGACAGTTGCGGGAAGACCAACTCTTCGACATCCTCATGATGGTTGATGGTGACGAACTGATGCCAAGATTGGTAGTCTGTGATGGTGTCCATGTACTCTATGGTGACATCCTTTTGAAACTGAACTCTTTCCTCCATTGCATCTGGGTACACTAATTTGGCACCTCTTTCCAACTCGTCTGATAACATGTGCATCATAGCCTTGAGTGCAACTGAACCAAAAACATACTGATGCATAGTGTCTGTGCTAATCTCCAAGTTTGTGCTAGTGGCTATGCGCACCAACAGATCAAAGTACATGTCCAACACTAGTCAGAATTGGTTCTTTGTCTTTGCTTTGGTGAGTGTGCCAATGGATGAGATCGTAGGCATACACACATTGACACTCGTGGTTCTAAACACTCATGCATGTGAAGCCTACAAATTGGTGATGAGCTACAGGAGTTCCTCATAGTTCCAGATTTGATTTCGAATACATGCCTTGAACTCTACCACCTTTGGCTTCATCATCTTCAACAAGTGCAATGGGGCTCCCTTGTATCTCATTATCCATATCTGTATGTGATCAACAACACTGTGCAAGCCTAACAAGACGTCTGCTCTCCTAGCAAAGCACTGCTTCCAACCATTGAGATGCACAACTGACTTATGCATGGTGACAATTTTGAAGTACAACTTCCACATAACCATCTCGAGATATGATACTTCATCGAGTATCGCTCTCCTCAACTCTTCTCTAGTGGATGTTGTAGCTTGTTCTCCTCGTTGCTTGGCTACTTGTAACTCCTTAGCCATAAAAAAATTTTCTGCTATAAATAATCTAACACTCGAGCTGGTGACTTTGACATATGATTTGGTAGCATCGACCAATGTAGCTGGGTGCTTGCGCACATCGGACACGATCACTCATTCTTCAAAATATGTAGGAGGTACATGGACATCCAAAGTAGGCACTCTACGTGACTGCACAACTTTGTATTATGACTCATCAAAAGATATGTTATGCATTTTTGCTTCGAGAATGTCTTCAAGGATTTTTGTTTCTCCTTGATCACTTGAGACTTGCTCTTCTTCCGGATCTAGTAAAGTCGGTGGGGTGACCTCTTGGTTCTGAGGCATGAGGTCAATATCGTGATCTAACTCTGGATTAATCATATCCTTGTCCATCTGCTCTAGCATAAGTTCAATCTCTTGAGCCAAGTCCTGCTCCTCCGATTGTTTACCATGTCTACTCTGTGCTAGCTGCTCAGATGAGTCTATAACCTGTATGGGCGTAGTTTCATCAATCTGTGCATGTTGCACCTCTTGTTGTATCTGTTCCTAATGTGCTTCCTTCTCTCTTCCACGTAGCTCCTATTCTTCCATGAGTTTCTGCTTTAGCACATGCAACTCCTTTTTTGTTTCCTCCATCCTCTACTTCTCTCTTTGCCTCTATGCAATTCTCCTATCGCGCTTCCACCTCTTAGCCTCAATCTCCAAATCTTCTTTCAACACAAGTGGATCTTATTTTAACTTGCAACTTTTCTTCGCCTTTGCACTTTCAACAACCTTTCTCTTGCCTTTGTCACATGCAGGTATGCTACCCTCTGTTGCTGCTGATGATGCTTCTCTCTAAGATGTGCTTCCTTCTACTTTCCTAACCATTGTATAACTATGCTAACTAGTTCATTGAGACTTGATAAGTGATAGTAGTATCTCCATGGGTCTTCTTCTAGGTCTTCCTTAGTACAATGAAATACACGATGGTCCAAGGATGTTTCACTCTCACATAATGGTCCTTGCCTAAGAAATGTGGGTCATACAAATTGAAACTTCTGGTGCTGAAGGTGAATCTTTTGAACTCGTTCGTTTTAGCATGAGCATGGTTGAGATTCTGGATCTCACACAACCCAATCAGTAAAAGAAGGGTAGGACAAGGTGCCTTCTTCTTCTTCTACATTGTAGATGAAAACCTTGTCGAGATGTATATGACACCTCTTGCATGACAAGATTATCCATGTCAAACTTCGGTAAAACATGCGGATCCTTCTTCGTGATGTACATCCGTATGAAGGTGCCAAGGGGTGAGGAATTCCAATCTTCTATGTCAATTAATGCCTCCATCGCTGCCTGCAACATGCAAGGTGGATCTTGCTTGAGGATCATCCTGTACATTGGGATAATGAAGTGTTCTGATAACTATATGATAACTCCACATAAGCTACATTCGGGGACCAACTTGTAATAAATGTGTACATATATTTTCGAAGGTATCCATTCCAATCTAAGCCTAGGAATTGCTAACAGGCATAGACTACATCCAATATGTAAGTAGACATGTATATATTTTCTTGCTGACCCTTGGGCAGATGTCGGGATTCTGTTACTTTTTCTTTCAACCTAAGAGCCAACATGTCAGACCAGTTGCAAGGTCTTCCTTCACTTGCGAGTTTATCCAACACAATCACCCAACTCTGTAGGAAGGTATTTGTGCTCTCTTGGCCGTATACACAACATGCAAAGATTACCAAGAGATGATATGCCTTACGCAATATTTTCATCTTGTAAACCTAGATGGGTGTTATCTTGAACTTGGATGGCTCTTTCACCCAGCTCTTTAAGATATCTCTTGAGTTTGCATTGTTGATGGGTCTACTGAAGGGTGCATCGAACATGATCATTGGCTATGGAAAGTGATACATCTCTTGAAAATCCTTCACCCTAAAGGTAGCAAGTTGTGTTCTACTGACACTTCTCAACACCATTATCTCTGGATAAGTATGCGAGACAATCCAATGGATCATGTTCGTGCATGGAAATGTGGGATACCTACATGCAATCTGTTACAAGCCAAACATGTGAATGTTGACATAGACCCTGTGGTCTTCCAGATCTTCCTCAAAGGTGCCCGAGAAGGTGTCATTGATGTCCTACAATTTCATATTGATATCCTTGTCTATGAATAACTTGGTGTCTTCATATATGGGCAAGCTCATAGACACGTGCTCAACTACATCTCCAGTTGCACTCTTAATGGTGTCCTTTGACCCTGATCTCTTGCAAGCCATTGTACATGTACTGCTGAGAGACAGAAGAAAATTTGTGATACCTAAAGACACAACAACACTCATGGGAAGAAATCTGTTAGTGGAAAACAAAAACAACTTTGAGGACTGACATGCAACATACCTGGGTGACTGACTGGGAATATTGCGCAATTTTCATAGGGAGGCTAGGAGACTGACTGCAAAAATTATGAAAAGCATAGTTCGGGCTATCAGGAGATTGACTAATTGTTGGAACTGCGCAATGCATAGTCTAGCGTGGCCTACTAAGGATTGAAACTATGTAATATGTAGTTTAAGTTAGCAATGACTCCAACCAACAAATTGAATTTACACAATTTCTGGAGCCAGTAAGGCACTGCCTCCCAAAATTGTGTGAAGAAAGCCTAAAGGTCAGTGTTGGGCTAGATTTGTGCAGTTTCTGGGATGAAGGTAGAGCCTTCACTCTAAAAAATTCACATTTCAAGACGGGAAAGGCAAGGGACGGGCCAAGGCAGCCCAAACCTACCGACAGGCGACTGAAAACATGAAAAGCCTGAATGCATGGTGAAGCTGAGTGAAAACAAGAGTGAATGATCATGAATGAAAATAGTGAGTGCAAGATTCAGAAAATGGGAAATCAAGCATGTGTGTGAAGCAAGTTGTCGTAACGATGACTGTTATTGAAGAAACAGTGTCATACATGCAACAGTAGTGAGATGCAGTGAAAAACTGAAACAACGCTTCTACAAGATAACATGCATCAAAACGACAACAAGCATTCATTAAAACCAAGCATACAACATTCAGACAAAGTGAAATACGAAAAGTGATAGAATTGTAGCAAAAGACATAAAAAGTGGACTTACTTGAAAAAAGTTGAGCTGAATGTACTGAATGCTCCTAGATGCGATGTGGGATGTCAGAGCTCCAAGATTGATGTGAGGAATGAGCTTTGCAGTGCCAAATAAATAAGTTTTGATAAGAATTAGGCTTATGACATGCATACCACAAATCTAGGAAAAAGCAACACTTGGTGGGAGGATTCTAAATCAGTTTTTGCATGTACCCTCCAACTGCTAAAAATGGATCCCTAAAATCAAGGGGCTCTTTTTGCTTTTTCGGGAAAAGTAGCCCATGGATGAAAATAAAGATTGCTCAATACTGGAGGGAAAATGGTCAAGTTGGGAGCACATGTAACAACCTGCAAGCCTAGGAATAACATTTGTGCAGTTTCTGAGCTGAGAAATTCTGGTTGTCACTGATGCATTGTGTAATTTCTGGACTGAAGCCCAGTGTGAGGCTGCATTGCACAGTTTTTCGAGGGAAGGCTACCTGGCTAGATTGTGCATTTCTAGAGCCCAACAGGCATCCTAGATGGATTGCACAACTTCCAAAGGGAAGGCTGGTTCCCCTCCAAAATTGCGTAATTTCATAGGTGAGCATCACAACCACAAATTGACCAAGTTTCGGGATGTCAAAGTACGGGTGGGTGGAAAGAAAGTTGACAAGCACAAGCTGGTAAGCCACTAAAGCTCACTGAGGCATATGTGCTCGGACAGTGGAAGACATGCTGCTACGGATGGTTGGTAGGGAGGTTCCAAAAGGAAGCTAAGGCAAAATTTTGGAGAGTGGTTGTAGCTGCTTCAACACAAACATAGCCAAAGGAATTATTGCCTAATTCCTTTCTTTTTTAGCTTTTTTAACATGTTGGAATTGATTCTTACAATGTATTGTGACATCACCCAACTGTTAGTTATGTAAACATATCAATTTTTACCTTGTCAAGTTAATACCAAGCATGTGACACCATGCAACTTCTCACACATGTCAGTCTTATGTTCCAAAGATCAAGACATGATGTATATTAATTTGAAATCAACCTTTACCAAGACAAACAATCATGTCATGATCAAATAATAATCATAAGACATAATGCTACAACTATCACCTACTTGCACTAGATTACATATCAGTTTTTTCAACACATATGTGTTAGTATGATCATCTTAAAAGAAGATCATTTCTTCATGAAATATTATAGGAACATACTGATACCGTGTAATTAATCAAACATTCAAACAACTATAAATGTACCATGTTAGATAAATCAATTAGACAACATAATAGAGACCAAACACTCAAACACCAAATAGATGACATAATCAAACAATTAAGCACCAAATATACGACTTAAGTAAACTCATACCTTAATGTATTTCAGGGGAGGTTATCTTGTCTGCACAATCAAGCTAGATCAGCATGATATAACTTCAAAACATATCAACTCCAACATAAATAAGGTCATGATATGCCTAACATTAACTAGTTAACATGTTCAAATCATAAACCCATAAATAATTGTTATTCACGCATAGTAATCACAAATGCACAGTTAGTTTAGATTAGTATGACATAATATCACAACATATTGACTCATATCTAAATATCATAACCCTAACCTTTTGTATAGACCAATCCAACTTAGTATGATACATATAACATCAAGATCTTAATGTAATAAAACTAATCATCAAGTTATCTAACATTAAAAAACAATAGCAATGCATACAACCACAGGTTACCATCATTCATGACTATCTAACACATGTGCATATGACTATACTAGTCAACTAGCATCTATCTTTTATGTAACCATAACATCTATAGACATGTACATAAACCTACTATATATAACTCTAATTCATATAAAAATCCATTAAATAACATAAATTCATGCCTAACATATGAACTTGTATGACAACGTGTTCTTTCCTCGAGGTCTAATGTTGCAACTTCACTTTAATGATTTGCATCTCTTACTCTATCTCATCCAACACATTAGCATAATAACATACCAATATCATCATGATGACCTAATTTCATAGACCTCAAAATGCATGTCCACCCTACCATACATGCATAACCATAACCATGACAATGCATTCATAACAACATATGGACACTAACATGCATAAAAAGCGCATATACAACCATACACTCATGACAACACATTCCATAACAACACCATCAACCATTATCAACACCATGAAAATGCAACAAGCACAAGGACAACAAGCATAAGAAACACATATGCAACTGACATGAATTCATGACCAACACACTGCCCATCCAGTCTCAGGGGTGAACCATGCTCTGATACCACTCTATAATGCCCTCCTCCCACATCTAACCAAGTAACCATCCAAATAGGGAAAACATGTGATGAAAGGATACTATGATATGATTCAACCTCCTAGGTGACCTTAAGCAAGTGGAATCGACGGAAATACATCAAACATACCTTCCACATCAACAGCAACACTCCTAGGATCCATCCCAAGCACTCAGGTATCATGCCGCTAGGTCCCACTGAATTTTTAAGCTATTAAACCTTTGGATGCTCCCATGCTATGGGCATGCCAGTGTACAAATATCTTTGGATGCTCGTGTTAAACAGACATGGTCAGGAGAACAAATAGGAAAACAATAGGAAAGATAAATCATTCAGTACATTTTTTATTCACAATTGATATACATTTATAGTACATTTGGTGACCGTTGGGATTCACATCCCAAGGTCCCTTGGACTGCTTTGTCCATTCGGCTTCCACACTAACCCTTTAGGATTAGGTGTCCAACATTCCCCCCCTTAATCCGAAGGTTATGTATGAGTCCAAGAAAAGAGCTGTAATACAAAATGTGCAATAATGCATGGCAGCACTAGGCTGAATGTGCTCTATGAAATGTTGGTAAAAAGGGCGGTGGTTTAAGGATAGCCACCAACACTGGAACGCTTAGTGCAGTTCCCGGAACTCTTCCAAAACTCGCAAGAAGCTGTAAGTCTTCTGCTAGAGGAAGTGATCCTATTGTTTTAAAGAGGGAAACCTTCAACCGTAAAAGTGAGGTCTCACCCCGCATAAAAGGTAAAACTTCAACCTGTAAAAGGGAAGTCTCAACCTGTGATGGTTTAAGGATGACCAACAACTCTGGAAT
>APFE030197348.1:0-14975 GCA_000404065.3 Pinus taeda | reverse complement strand
CAGATGGCCAACTCGATCACAGTGTTGGCATTTCACGATCTGTTGTTGTTGTTGCTGCTGTGGAAGAGGAGCGGAGTCTGGAACAGCTGAAGCTGAACTGTCATGAGGAGCAGGTGAACTGTCATTAATGAAACCAGCACTCTGAAAATGAATGGGCTTTGAGTAGTCTGGAATATGAAAGGACAAGTCCTTGTCATATCCAAGACCAGTTTTGTGCTTGTTGTGGACAAGTTGTTTCCAAGGTCTGATGATGGGCTTGGGAAGTGCAGATTGAGTTTCTGCATCTGCATGTACACCAGCTGCTTTATCTAAATGCACTGTAACATTATTGTCTTGCTGTTTATGGGAGTCTGTTTCAATCTTCTGAACAGAAACAGGTTCAGAATGATGACTCCATTGCTGTAGTTCTTCTCGCTGCAGCTTTGTCTCAAGCTGCAAAAACTCAATATTCTCATGTGCATTTTGGAGACAAATTTTGATATTGTAAAGAGAAGTTTTGTTGATTTTAACCATCTCACCAACAGTGGACAACATTAAATTATTCAGTAGTTTCAATACATCATCTATTCTATCCATTTTAGACCAATATAATCATAGAAGTGATGTTCTGGTCGAAATGTTTCAAGATTGTTATTCAGCACACTAAGAGCCACAAGTGCATGCTCATGTTCAGTGAATTCAACAAATGCCACTCCGTGAGATCTCACTTTTGTATTGCTGCTTAGCTTCTTTATGTCTTTCAAAATCTTTACCTGGAGTACTAAGAGTAAAGCGTCATTCCCTTCCGAATTCAAATAACACTTCCAGTTCTATGCAAAAAACAGGTTCCATCAGCATATACGGGGTTTCAAAACCCAAAAGAACAAAGTTAAAATGAGAAATGTTGGGAAGCAAAGACCAAATTAGACTATCCAACTCTCATCATCTGCTGAAAGAACAGCATGGTTCATGTCCCGTAACAAAATACTGAGACAAATATTTCGAACTACCCCGAAATAATCATATTGTAAAATTGAAATACTTTTGAATCTAAGAACTGGTCAAGCAAAGAAAAGTATAATTGTGCTGCAGAAACTCAATTTTATCAAAATCCTCCTATTCAATAATAATATAATATTATTCTGAATCAACTTCTCGCAGCTGACAACTACTCAGGCACCGACGAGTTCAGTCTCTACTTCAGAGTGTTCTTACACTGTTTGATTCTAGAGTGTTCTTACACTGTTTGATCATAATATGATAACATCTCGTTTAGAGTATGAGATTGCTTTAGAACAGCTACAGGTGTCCACGACAAAAGATCCTCAACTGCTTTCCTTATATCACAGATGCATTCTTCTTAGGTCAATCAACTTCAGATTATATGCAGATATTCAAACAATTCCAGGTATCGACCTCACAAAAATGAGTTGTATTTAGGCTTGAAATGTGCCTCACAGGCTCGGATACATCACATTTGAGCCGCCAAGCAGTGCTTTTGCACTAAACGAAATATTCTATAATGTATACCTCTGTTCTAGAGGCGAATAGTAGAGGATCAGAACCATGTCAGAATCATAGAGTTGTGAACCACTGTGAAAACAATTTCAGAAAACCAACGATTATGCCCTCAGAACAAAACGACTAAAACCTGCAAAATATATGTTGAACTCAGCGAGTATAACTGAGATTGCCGGAATGCTGATTATCTTATCGTAAGAACAGGCAAAAATTCAACGGGGTTATCGTAGATAATAGCAGCATCCCCTCCTTTAAGGACTTGAGAAAGAAGAATTCGGGAAGTACCCACCAGTATGTCGCTCCTGATATGACCACGGGCATAAATGTCCACGTTAACAGTAGCCAGATTCTGCGAAAGGAGCTCCTCGTCCACCTGAAGAACTAGTAGCTGGTTCCAGAAGAGGTTTAGTCCCCCGGTTCGTCGATGCAGGTGTAGGCCTTGTGCTCAGGAGGAGTTGAGGCATAATTTGGCAGTATCAGATCATAAGGATTGGAGTCGATTGATCAAAATATTCACAAAAGGTAGAAAACAATGGATCAAAATAACCGAATCCTTCTCGATGATGACAGGAGACAATGATCAATTGGCATTTGGTGATAGGAGGGTTAACTCCCTTCGGCCTGATCTCAAGCGCAGCAAAATCACTCAAGATGAGTGTAGCAGCACCGGCATGGATGTTGACAACCAAATATGTTATGAAGGTCCCCTGCGCTCTAACTACCTCGCAACATCATCTCCAAGACTGACCGACCATGATAGTGCAGATCCTTCGACTAGGTTCCCAACACAAAGGGGAAACTCGACTTGTTCCTTCTCCAACCGATGATGATGGCCATCCAGGCGCGGCTTCGCAACCAGATTTTGAAGATTCAGAGAACCAAGTGTTTGGGAACAACTTACGTTACAGCTTGTCAGCAGGTTCGTTTGCGGGCATGCTATATTTTTCTGAGTTCTGTGCAGATGGCCCAACTCAAGGCGACAGAACTCCACCTTCTTGCTATGTGGTGGCTTCCCCGGAGGCCTTTTCAGACAGTGAGGCTTTCGTCGTTGCAACAGAAAGGACTGGTGACCGAAAGGGGAAAACCTTAACTGAAAGGGGCTTTACGGTGTTAAGTTTACGGCTTAAGAACAAGCATTGGTTGCAACGGGATAAAGAAATCCACTAAATATAGGTAAGGGAGCGGGATCTGAAGTAAGGATGAGAGAACGTGAAGGACATAAATACAACTATGTTACTGAGCATAAGATGTATTCCAGCCAGTGCCCTTTACTTTGATCACTCTATAAGCTCTGGGACAGGCTCTGCCCCTGGTGCTTTGACAATATCTACCTAAGTAACTCTTGCTTCTGGTGCCTTTACCTTCATCAAGGTCCACTGGAACAAGCTTTCGACGGAATATGCATAAAGTAGGAACAGGCTGGCATGTGCGTTGTGCTTTGAGTCAAAACGCTCCGATTAATCTCCCTACTGCTCGAGCTTTACTCCATGTTGATTCAAAATCCTCCTATACCCATGTCAGAAGCAATCACCGCTTCAACGCAGCATTCCTTCAGGCGTTTAGCGTAACAGAGCGCAGGTAATGAGGGTAGGCAGCGCTATTCAAGGCAGCGTTCAAACGTTCACCAGAAAGTGGATAATGAAAACGCAGATACAGCGTTTCAATGTCAGAAGGCAGCACAACGCAGCGCTGGAAGGACAGAGGCAGCGGTCAGAACAGTAGCTCAGGCCACACATCATGGCTCTGATACCATGTTAAACAGACATGGTCAGGAGAACAAATAGGAAAACAATAGGAAAGATAAATCATTCAGTACATTTTTTATTCACAATTGATATACATTTATAGTACATTTGGTGACCGTTGGGATTCACATCCCAAGGTCCCTTGGACTGCTTTGTCCATTTGGCTTCCACACTAACCCTTTAGGATTAGGTGTCCAACAGCTCGCACAAGGCTACATGCCTGCATCGAGGGACTATTTATATTAGACTTGTACCAAAGTTTGCGGGATTTAAAGCACTTTTCAAGAACAAAATTTCGGTCACTGTCTAGAACTTGTTGTAAGTTCGAAAATCCATTAAACACATGATCACAAGACTAATAAACTAAAAAATATCTCTAGAAATAGGCCTGGCCATCCCCAACAGGGATTGACATTTTGTCAAACACTTGGCATCAATACAATCCACATGTTTAGGATACAAGACAAAGCATGAATGACTGAAAACTGTTATGAGACATGATAAGAAGGATCACCACCTTCTCCCCTTAACTGTTATGACATCAAGTAGGTCTTGCATACATCATTTTAACAATTACAAGTAAATACATGAAATACCCAGGACATGAACCAATCAATTAACCATGCTTATAACTAGCATAAAACCATGAAAATAATAGTGAGATAATAGCTATTAAATCTACATATAAATAAGTGCAAAAGCAAGAGAAGTTAGATTTTATTAGACATAGGAAAATTTGACCAGGTTCGGGACTTCCATGTACCACCTGAATGTAGACATGGCTGGACCAAATATTTCTTTCAGTGTGTCACACTTATGCCATATTCCAAGCTTGAATGTGGGATCTCATAGAACACATCAATCAAAACCATCCAAGGCTTCCAGAGGCCATCGACCTCTACCCATCAAATAATGATTCCACCTCATGGTTTGACCAAAAAGCCATCATTTGATTGGCCTCTATCGAAGCCTTCCAAGCCTATATAGCATTTGTTCCAACCCAACTTCTAGGACTAGTAACTCAACCCATGGTTGCTGCCGTCTCCAGAGCGTTTGTCCAACTAGGGCTCCAGGACTAGTAATTCAACCTACATTTTTTCTAGGCTTCTAGAGCATTTTTCCAACCAGGTCTTCCAGGACTTGTAGCTCAACCCACCAAGGTCTTCCAGATCATTTGTCCAACCAAGGCTTCCAAGACTAGTAACTCAACACAAGTTGATACAGGCTTCCAGATAATTTGTCCAACCAAGGCTTTAGGACTAATAACTCAACCCAAGCTGTTACAGGGCTTCTAGAACATTTGTCCAACCAAGGTTCCAGCAACTAATAACTCAACCCAAGATAAAGGAAACATGAGAACCAACCAGAATATGAAAGAAATAAACCCACAACACCATGACTATCTCGGAAATGGAAAATCTAGGCAAATCCACTATCAATCTAGGCAATCATCCATGCCAATGATAGATCATAACCAAGAAACCACATGCATGTGCCATGCATGATGAAACTAGTGAGGAAAACATACATGCAACTCGGTATCTACAAGAAAAACCCAATGCAGTTGTTGATCCCAATTTCCTCTTTTTATTTCCTTCTCTTCCTTTGCGTTCTTTCTCCAAAACTCCAAGTATGCCACATGCTCCAAGTGTGCTCCAAGAAAAATCTAAGTGTCTAAGAGTATGAGAGAGAGCTCCAAAATTGAACTGACAAAGGTTACCCACTAATCCTGAGAAGCCTTTTTATTAATGAGGCCTCTATTTTCTTCATTTTCCATTATTTTCCTTCAATTTCCTCCTCACATGAAACCTATGAACTTTCACCTTCCTTTTCTCCTATTTTCCATTATTTTCATAAATAAATGTGCCAAAATGTTAATTTTCCTTTCCAAAGCCTTTTCCATTTCCTTTGCCAATTTCGTTAGCCATAATAACTGAAATGAACACCGACAAGGATGTTTTTCCGACCATTTAGCATGGAATACATATCTGGTGACTGTGGTCTTATATATTTTTACATGAATTTTTAACCAGGGTTGTTATATTGGGAAAAGCTCTAGCTAAAAAATTCCAATCTCAAGGTAAACATCTTCTAGTGGCTCCTTTCACATAAAAAAATTATGACATTTGAAAATATTAAGAAAAGAGCCATTTTAGGCCCTTCTCATTGTTCTTTATGTGAAAAGGATAAATAAATGATAAGTGACCCCTTCCTTCATTGTTCTTAAAAGAAAAAAGTTTTGGACATTGCTCTAGGTCCCATGTTCTCTTGCATATATAACATCTTAAACTTTTATCTTTTTTCTCAACTTGGCATAAGAAATATTTGGGATCAATTTCCAAAAAAACAAAAATATAAAGTGCTTTGACCTCCCTTCACAGGTTCCTCTATTGGTAAGTTTTGTTATCCTTGAACCATTCCATATTTAAAAACCTCTTCCTCCCCCCAAGTTCTATTGTGATGACAAAAATATCTTTATGTGTATAATACAAGATATTAAAGCTCAATACCCTAGAATCTATCCAAGACCAAATTGAACAATAGTGGATCAATTCTTTGGTGGATCACTTCAAATAAATTATACCACCTTCTACCATATCTCGATCTCATAATAGGAACTCAAAGCTCTACATATCGAATGGTGACCAAGTAGAATGGATCAAAGAAATTAAATGTTGGACTCATCATTTTTATCAGCCCTTCAGAAAGAAACCAAGGGTGGTAGGAGTGGGAGGGGTTATTCATAACCCTGATGGAAAATTATCCATTAGCTATTCCTAGGGCTTGGGACACAAGAATAATAATCAAGCTAATATGTATGGCGTTAAATATTTGGAATTTTTTGGCAATTTTTGTGTACACTCTCTTAATTATTCAACACTTGTACAAAGGAGCTTGGACCAAAGACAACCATCAAAAACCCCTACTACAAATAATCTCTAAATCCATTGAAATATTCCCTCTTAAATCCTTCTTTCACTTCCTCAAGTCCCAAAATATGGAAGATGACAAACAAGGCAACCTAGGTTGTTCTCTCAGTTGGTTAAACTGATTTCAATGGATGCCATAGTTGGAAATGTATCCCATGATCCTCTCCCAATTATATTTCAATGCCCAAAGTTATAAATTTTATCCTATACCACCTCCCTCACATTTTGAACATTAAGAAAATGAATAAAAATTTGGAGAGTATGTGATAGGTTATTGTAGGGCCCTGTGATGGAATGTCCCATGCAATACATTTACTCCCTAATTCTCCACATGCCCTGGGTATAAGGGAGCAATGATTTTTGAATCTCAACTTTTACCTTATATATTGGATATGTATTACTATAATGACCTTACTCATTATTAAACTTAATGGTGGAAGGAGAAAAACAAAATGTTGGATTTTCTCCAGGCTCATTAAATTCATGGTCTCAAACCATCCTATAGCTGGCAGGTTGATAATTTAGTTATTTTTGTGCAAGGTCTTCAGGTTTCTTCAAGGTGGCGAGCATACCTCCTGGGTTATTTTCTTCATCAATTCTAGTGCCAATTATAAATTTCTTTCCATATTCGACTTTGTATTAGGTTTGGTTCAGTGCATCCTTGTCAATTAATCTCTATTGATTGTATCTTCACCATTGATTATTATCTATTTCATTCGCATACCAATATTTTGGCTTTCTTTGCCTCATATAGTTTTGAAACTAGCCATGCTCTTCTAAGACTCAACTATCGTATGCTTTCTGTCAGTGAAGCTAATTTGTCTCTTCGAATATCGAGTTTGGGGGTATTTAATTCTAAATTTCTTGGGGTGGACTCTGTTTTCCTTGGAAAATTGGGGTTGTATCCTCTCTGTCTAGACAAAGGGGTGCTTTTTAGGGTTTCTTTTATCCTACTTTAGGCATCCTCCACTCTGACCTCGTTTTTAAGTTTTCCTTCTCTTGCTTACCAGTGCTCCTTGTAGATCATGCAAGAGAATCTTGAGGTCTTTCCTTCCATTTGTTTGAGCACATGGAGAACAAAATAGAAATATCCTCGAACTATTGGCAAATCATATTGTAACAACTACCCCAACAAATTGAATCTCTCCACATTGAAACGATAGAGATAAAATGGAAGTTGCATCCGCAAATGATGATGTCCATTACTCTCCTTGAATAAATACAATATCTGAAAGGAATTTTATATCAGCATGAAAATGAATTTGGTACCCTCAAACAATAGATATAATACATACAATTGCATTATCTGGCTAATAATATTCAAACTTCTAACAATAGTGTTTCCAATTGCCAGGTGGATAGACTATTTCCTTATCTCAAATGGTTGCCATAAGATGCCCCCCATCAGATAATTTAATATAATCGCTATATAAATGTTTTTTCTCTTAGTCTATTTTTTCAAAATATGTGTATGTAGCTCATCTGTCATATTTGGCATATGATATAGTTTTTATGTAATTCCTGAAAGATCCTCTCAATACGAATTTCCATTAGATGAATTACTATAACTATTTCTCGAGTAACTACTGTGTCTGGGCACATATTTTAATAAAAATTATTCTCATTTTTCTTAAAAAAATAAAATATTTTTTAAATAACATTTAAATTAGATATTAATTGAGTTGTGACATTAAATATTTTTAAATTAACATATGAAACCAAATACATTAAAAATTATATAAAATTAACAGTCATAATGGAGAAGCCTTTTCTCCTCATATAATTTTATGAGTTGAGGGATATAATCATGAAAGATGGACTGATATAATTATATGCATGTCAAAATTTCTTAAAAGGTGCACTAATATAGTTATATGTGTATTAAATTTGTCTTGTACATGTGTTGTCATTGATGTCAATTGTAGTCATTGACGTCAACTATAATTATTGATGTCAAGTTCAAGGGGAGATTGTTGAGTTGTCATGGATGATTATTATGTTGTATTGGTTATTTATATTAAGCTTATGATGAACTGGTTATTTGTTGAACTATCATATATTAGAATACATTTTTTATACAAGAAATGGTTCAAACGCATAGGAAAAGTGCTTAATTGGATAGCCATATTGAAGATATTTCCAACTGTGTATGGAACTTATTATAAACCTAAAGGGATGATTAAAAATCAGACTTTGAAGTGTTGAAGTTCATTCATTGTTCCAAAGGCTCAATATTCCTTAAAGGCCCCACCTCGTCGGATCAATGTCAATATATAGTGAAAGGTAGAAACTCAAGAAGAATACATCGATGGCTAATGGGTAGTGACCCATAAATCCATTAGTCTTAGCACCTAGTCACTAAGGAGCTTGGCAGTAAGCATTTGGGGATCTATCAGACTAACTGGATAGAGATGTTGTAAATGGAAAACATGGGTGGTGAGTGGAAAGTGGTGGAGTGGTAAGGCTACTAGTCACATCACTAGGTCATAGAGAGCTTGATAAGAAGTTCCAGGGAGTTTATTTGACCACCCGAAGCACAAAAGCTCATTTATTAGAATGAGTGCAATGAGTAGCTAGTAGTGGAGTGGCAAGGCCACTAGTCACAATCCTTGATCACAAGGAGCTCGGTATTCACTATCTAAGTTCTTATCAAATTTCTTGATTTAAATATCTTGCTGACTACAAAATGAGTGGTGAGAAATTGACTAGCATAGGTGACACCTAGTTGACATGGCAGAGATAGGTGGTAGGTCAACAATGTGGCACACTAAGGTGAAGACATGTGGTAGGTTGATTTGATATTTTTGGGTGGCCAAATGGCTCTTTCCTAAGTGACACGTTGTAGTGATGTGGTGGTGACATGGTAGTGATGTGGCATGACAGGCGGTAAGTTATGATGTGTCATTGATGTGAACATGCCATGGAAAATTTTCCAAAAGCCACCGAGTGGTGGTAGGAAAGTGGTCCCAATTATCCTTTACGGTGCCACATTTCATGGGAGAATGTGAAAAATGATTCTAGACACCCCCTATTAAAAACTAGAAAAGAAAACAAGCCTGAAGCCATGTCTCCACCTTCAGATATCATTGGTGCAGGTGATCACTTGGCATGTGCCATGAATGTGGTGGTGAGTTAATTTGTGCATAATACAAGTTATGGATGCACCACCCGTCATTAGATCTCGAACAAGTGGCAGGGCCTCATACTGAAGTCTCTATTATGGATCATAATTAAATCAATTATAAAGCATTAAAGTTGATGGATAATTACCTAGGTGAAATTTGGTGCGGTCAAAGTTCTAACGCAAGAAGAAGATATCAAGAAATATGCCCCTCTGGGGTTCAAGAAAGCATGCACAACTATCCTAATGTTGAATCCTAATGTGAATGGTGTTAAAGAAGATGGTCAAAGTTCTAGAGTGATCTAGGTTCCATGGTGAAGTTTAAAAGGTATTCAAGCATCTGATGGTCCAATTGTGAACAAAATATTTAAATTATTGGATATACATATTACGACTCAAATATATCCTTTCAAGGATGTGATATTAGCACTTGGTATTATGGGGAGTCACTGAAGCCCCTGGAGCTAGAGTTAAAAGTACTATGAGTGAATCAAAATTCACATATCTAGGAAAATTGTGAATATAAGTGGACCTCGATCGATATTTGTATGAACACATGTTTAGAAAGGGTCATATCATATGGTCACGTAGAACCAAAGCTAAGCCCCTAAGGAGCCAAGCAGTCATTGATTTGAGTCTTATCTTGGTCCTTTGTACCATATTTCTAATAATAGAAATAAAATGAGTTATTCCTGGTTTTCTATATCATCCTCCATGAAGTGTCATTCTTTCCAGTTTTGGTTATTGTAGTAAAGTATAAATAAACCAGAAAAGGTTAGAATCTTAGTTCTGGTGATTTTGTTGTGGACACAAAATAATTCTTGCAATACAAAGAACACATTTTTTTTCTAGTTTTGTTGTGTGATGAGCTAGAGAGACAAAAAATAAAAAAGGACTTGTGTGTGACTAAAAGCAAAAGGATCTCAAGAAATGAAGTCAATGTAGGACATATGATTCCCAAAAATGTCAAAGAATAAGTCGATAAATATATTTTAATCCTTCCAATCTAAAGTGAAATAAAAAGAAAACATAGAAACAATATCGAACTTTTGTAGTTGTGGTTAATTAATATAGTAATGGTTTCCTTGTGCAATTATTTGTAGTAGTTATTGCTTGCAAAGTATGAAAGAAGTCTAGAAGTGAAATCTAAGGAAGACATGTGAAGTTGTTCAATATAAGTATGGAGTATGTTGTGAAATATGTAAGTGTGACATACTGAGATATTGTTTGAATTCTGAGTTGTAAAGAAAAGAAACAAAATATGCCCTCCAAGGAAACAATTTCTATAAGTACATAATAGAGGAATAGTTTATAATGACTATAGCTAAAGAAGATTTGAATATACAGAGTAGGGATTGATAGGAATAAATAGAGGAGAGCTTGAAGAGAAACATTCTCGATAAGAAATCAAGAAAATTATATTGACGAGAACACCTGTAGATCTAAGTTTGAAAATGTATGAAAAAAGGATCTGATAGGAAGCATAGATTGGTGCCTACATTTCTCAGGGGACTAGTGTCTCCTTTTAGTTGGTGCTAGTAAAGAATTTCAGTTTGGTGCTTGTATTTCTTAGGGGTCTGGTGTCTCCTTTTGGTTGGTTCTAGTAAAACATTTCAAGTTGGTGCTTGAATTTCTCAGGGTACTGGTGTCTCCTTCTATTTGGTGTCGATAAAACATTTTAGAGGGTTGGTGCCTCCTTCTGGTTGATTCTAGTAAAATAATGTAATAGTAGGTTGGCCCCTAAAAATCATTCAATAATGACATAATTTTCATGTGTTTGTTTGTAGTGTATTTTTATGTTGTTTATGTGAATGATATAATATATGCATTGAAGTTTTTTAATTGGTTGAAATTGGTTGTTATACATATTCATTCCCTGTCTTGGTATAATCATATTTTCAATCATTTGATTGAAATAGATGTCATAAAATTACAATTATCATTTTAATAATAACAAAAAAAAAATCAAATTCGCATGTTAATTAAATACTATATTGGTCGATCCCTATAATACTAGTGATTGCCCCATTACTATTGTATTTGTATCCCTTATTAATATTGTTGTGCCCCTATTGTCCCCATATTTTTATTACTGTGCCCCATAGAATCTCTCTATTGTTATTTTTGTGCCTTTATATTATTATTGTTAGGTCAGCTGGGTTATATTTTGACTCCTTAGACTCCTATATATAGAAAGGAGGTTTGTCATTTTGAATCATCAAAGAATCATTCATTTGTGTAATGTAAAGGAGTTTGCCCCCTCGAAGAGGCTGAATTCTAAGGCGTTGATCTATCTTTTCTATCTCTTTGGGAGTTGGTTTCATAACATTTGGTATCAGAGCTTTGGATTCTAGGGTTTCACTACTCCAAATAGGTCATCGTGGCATTTTCACTATAACTTTTTTTTTTTCTGCGGTGTTTCAGAAGCGAAAAAAAACCCATTTGAGACAAAATCACACTGAACCTCGAGTCCAAATTTCAAAGCTTTTAGCACTATATTTGCGGAGATATGATCTAAGGAAGTTGGTCTTTTTGCAGACTCCTGAATTACATTCCAAATAGGTGACCTGGGGAAAGTCATCGTGACTTTCTCTCTGAGCATTAGATTGAAATTTTGTAAGAAGCTACAGAAAGAGATGGACTATGGTTTCTTATATGTATTTCTTAGAGCCCAATTTTGAAACAGGGACATGTGGCACGTCGTACAAGTTCGCTCTACTGAACTAGTCTATAATCAGGTCACTGTGGAAGATTTTGCATAACTCTTCCTTGGAGAATCCAATTTGGATCAGACTGGTGGCATTGGAAAGAGGACATAGAGGGCTACTGCAGGTCGCAATTTCAAAACTTGCTGATCTGAAACTACTGAGATACATCAGAGGCAATATTGAGCTCCTACAAAGTGAAAAAAGGTGTGTAGATTTTTTTACATTTTTTCTTAAGCTTGGTTTGAAAAATTATGTTGAAGGAATTCAAAGGGCATAGTAGAGAATTATTATCAATAACTGATGCCACAAGGAAATAAAATTCAAACACCTAATAAGCAACTTGAAAGCTCTAGCATGACTCATGAAGAAGAGGAAGAAATGCTACATGATATATGAAAATTACAAGACCAAGTCCAACAAATGTCACTCTCACAAAAGCTAACATAAGCTAAGATAAATGGCGTGGAATCTAAGATAAAGGGTGTGGAAGCTAAGATGAATGGCATGGAAGCTAAGATGGATGATTTGAAGATATATTTGAAGACAAATTTGAAGATAGGCATCACAGATTTGAAGACATATTTGACAATTTTTCTACAAGAAATACTTACTAATGGTGAAAGGGTAGTAAAGGAAACTCATGATGCGAACAAAAGAAATGTTAATCATGATTTCATAAACTCTAATGTTGGATCGAAGACCCACCATATTCCAAAAATCAATATGAGGAAGTTTGATGGCAAGGATCCCGCAACATGGATATTATAGATGGAGCAATTTTTCTATATCAATAATGTGCAAAACACACAAAAGGTACGTATTACAACTTTATATTTGGAACCAAATCAGTTTGTATGGTATCAATGGATTTGCTCTCGTAAAAAAATTATCACTTGGGCAATTTTTATGGAAGAATTGACAACACATTATGAGGATACAAAAAGCAACACTTTTTTTAGCCTATTGATAAGTCTCAAACAAAAGGGTTAATAATGGTGCACATTCAGGAGTTCCAAAAATTGAACATAAGGGTAAAAAGTATTCTAGAGGAGCATAGGATTAACGTGTTCATAGGGACTTTAAATGATAATATCCAACATAATGTTCGCCTTTGGGAACTTGATTCATTAGAGAAGGCATTCATGTTAGCAAGAAAAATGGAAAGAAAAATTATGGTAACCAGGAAGCATACCACTCACAACTATAAAGATGGAAGTGTTGTTGCCCCTAGTCTTCCACAACCTATAAGGTTGACACCACAACAATTGGAAGAAAAAAGAGCAAAAGGTCTTTGTTATAATTGTGATAACAAATACACTAAAGGTCATAAGTTTGATAAAAAGAAATTAATCTACATAGATTGTGAAGAGGAAGAAGAAAAGGAGCAAGAGAGGTCAAAAGAAGAGGATATACTCTAGGAACAAATCCTAGATAAAGAAGAAATGAATCTGACCATACCTTGCAATGCATTGGCTGGAATTACCACTCCTAAAACCATCAAGATAGAAGGACAAATCAAGACGAAAATGGTAATAGTGTTGATCAATTCAGGAAGTACCCACAATTTTATTCATTGTAAGATAGCAAAAGAATTGAATTGCTTCCTATATCCAACACCAGAGTGTCAAGTGATGGTTGCAAATGGAGGAATGATAAATTGCTCTGGAAAGTGCCATAATATCAAGTTATCCATGGGAATATGTATTGACTAGCCCAATGCTTTCCATTCCAATGGAGGGCTGATGTTGTGCTAGGAGTCCAATGGCTACAATCCTTGGGTACAATAGCTTTTAATTTTCAAGAACTTTTCATGAAATTTTTTGCAGAAGGAAAGAAAGTTGAATTAAGGGGTATTGTAGGGAAACCAGGAAAGGTAATCAGCTTTAACGGTATGACAAAGCTTCTAAAAAAGCAACAAAGAGGTCTAATTACACAATTATGTTCGCTAGATGTTTCCACACCAAAATCATCTATTTCTCTAGATCTCCAAAAAGTCATGGACAATCATTCCAAGGTATTTGAGACTCCCAAAGGTCTCCCACCTATTCGTGATCATGATCATGCTATTCAGATTCCAGTAAGTCTTCCTCCAAACATCAGGCCATACAAATATCCCTATGCCCAAAAGAGTGAAATTGAACATATGGTTGCAGAAATGCTAGAGGCTGGTATAATTCAACCTATTCAAAGTTCTTTCTCTACTCCAGTACTATTGGTGCACAAGAAGGATGGATCATGGCGCATGTGTCTGGATTATAGGGAGCTCAACAAACTCACTATTAAAGATAAGTTTCCCATTCCTATCATTGATGAATTACTGGATGAATTGCATGATCAATTTACTTCACCAAGTTGGATCTTCATTCAGGATATCATCAAATCATAATGAAGACTAAAGACATTTCGAAAACAACATTTAGAACTCATGAGGGTCATTATGAATTTTTGGTCATGCCTTTTGGCCTTACCAATGCACCTTCTACATTTCAAGGTTTGATGAATTCCATTTTCAAACCCTTCCTAGAAAATTTGTGTTAGTATTTTTTGATGATATACTAATCTACAGCAAGTCTTGGAAGAATCATGTTGAACATGTTGACAGGGTGCTACAACTATTGGAGGAGAAACAATTATATGCAAAAAGATCCAAATGTTTCTTTGGAGTACAAGAGGTGGAATATCTGGGTCATATTGTATCTCATGAATGAGTTAAGGTAGACCCTAGAAAAATTAAAGCCATTAAGGAATGGAAAATCCCCACATCCATAAAGCATCTGCGAGGATTTCTCGGTTGATAGGGTATTATCGCAAGTTTTTTAAGAATTATGGGAGAATAGTAGCACCTCTAACAACATTGTTGAAGAAAGATGCATTTTCATGGACTCCGGAAGCAACAAAGGCCTTTGAACATCTTAAAGAGGCAATGTGCCAAGCATCGGTCTTAGCTACACCAGACTTCACGAAAACCTTT
>APFE030197345.1:135315-159486 GCA_000404065.3 Pinus taeda | reverse complement strand
TTACGATAGCAAAGCCATTGATACCATACAAACTGATTTGGTTCCAAATATAAAGTTGCAATACGTACCTTTTGTGTGTTTTGCACATTATTGAGATTGAAAAATTGCTCCATCTGTAATATCCATGTTGCGGGATCCTTGCCATCAAACTTCCTCATATCGATTTTTGGAATATGGTGGGTCTTCAATCCCACATTAGAGTCTATGATATCATGACTAACATTTCCTTTGTTCACATCATGAGTTTCCTTTACTACCTTTTCACCATTAGTAAGTATTTCTTGTAGAAAATTTGTCAAATCTGTCTTCAAATCTGCCATGCCTGTCTTCAAATTTGTGTTCAAATCTATCTTCAAATTGTCCATCTTAGCTTCCATACCATTCATCTTAGCTTCCATGCCATTCATCTTAGCTTTCACACCATTTATCTTAGCTTCTGTTAACTTTTGTGAACGTGACATTTGTTGCACTTGTTCTTGTAATTTTGATATATCAAGTAGCATTTCTTCCTCTTCTTCATGAGTCATGCTAGAGCTTTCAGGTTCCTTACTAGGTGTTTGCATTTTCTTTCCTCAGGGCATCAGTCACTGATAATAATGCTCTACTAAACATTTGAATTCCTTCAAAATAAATTTTCAAACCAATCTTAAGCAAAAATTTAAAAGAATCTACACACCTTTTTTTCACTTTGTAGGAGCTCAATATTGCCTCTGATGTATCTCTATAATTTCAGAACATCCAATTCTGGAATTTTGACCTGTGGTAGCCCTCTATGTCCTCTTTCCAATGCCACGAGTCTAATACAAATCGGATTCTCGAAGGAAGAGTTATGTGACATCTCCCACAGTGACCTGATTATAGACTAGTTCAGCAGAGCGAACTTGTATGACATGCCACGAGTCCCTGTTTCGACCTTTAGCTCTGAAAAATATATAGAAGAAACTACAGTTTATCCTCTTTCTGTGCCTTATGGCGAAATTTCAATCCAATTCTTATAGAAAAAGTTATGACAATTTTCCCCATGTCACCTCTTTGGAATGTAATTCAGGAGTCTGCAAAAAGACCAACGTCCTCAGATCATATCTCCGCCAATATAGTGTAAAAATCTCTGAAATTCGGAACCGAGATTTAGCGCGATGTCTTCTCAAATGGGTTTTTTTTTTACTTTTGAAACTTCACAGAAAAGAAAGTTATAGCGAGAATTCCACGATGACCTGTTTGGAGCAGCGAAACCTTAGAATCCAAAGCTCTGATACCAAATGTTATGAAACTAGCCCAAGAAAAGATAGAAAAGATAGATAAACGCCTTAGAATTCAGCCTCTTCGAGGGGGCAACCTCCTTTACATTACATAAATGAACAATTCTTCGATAATACAAATGACAAAACCTCATTTCTATATATAGGAGTCTAAGGAGTCACAATATAACCCAGCCGACCTAACAATAATAATATAAAGCCACAAAAATAACAATAGAGGGATTATATGGGGCACAGTAATAACAATATGGGGACAATAGGGGCACAACAATATTAATAAGGGGTATAACTACAATAGTAATGGGGTAATCACTAGTATTATAGGGACCCAACACATAAATTGACTAATTCTAGTTCAGAGCTTCTCATTGAGCAGAGAGATAGGTTATTCACTTGTAGATTGTTCTCAGAGAGGGAAATTAGTTGTAATACATTCTTTATTCATCTTTATTAATGCAAGTAGGATTAAGCGATTTTTACCAGCTAGTTTCCCCTAGATAAATCTGTGTACTTGTGTATGTGATTGATGCATGTTTGTGAATGTTGTTCTAAATTGTGAATTAATTTCCCAGAGCATTAGAGTATAATTGTGTCTTTTGATTTAGATTAAATTTCTTGAGCAGTTGAAATTATATCACCATATTTCTACATGGTATCAAAGAAGGATTCACATTAGAACAAGAATTTCGAAGTTATTTCTCAAGAGGTTCAAATTTTCAGCTTCACTCTAGCAGGATCTCTTCAAAGTTGGGAGAATGACCTTCAACAGAATGAGATTAGAGTATGCCTTGGAAGGTAGCTCAAATTTCATTGCATGGAAGGATCACATGGAGGCAGTGCTTGATGACATTGGATTGTTGGAATATGTCAAGAAGGACATTCCAAAACTAGAATCAACGAATGCACATAACCTAGCCCAATGGAAGAAATGTGTACCAAAGGCGAGGAGAATAATCTTGGAGGGAGTGCGACACCACATTGTCTCAAATCTCGATGGGAAAGAAACTCCTTTTGCAATGTGGAAGGCATTGATAGAGCTATTCGAAAATATTCGTGACCATAGAAAATTGGCCCTCAAAGATAAACTTCGAAATATCCAAATGCATAATAATGATACTATTCCATAGTATCTCACCATATTTACACATGTTCGGGATGAGATTGGAAGGGTTGGTGTGAATGTTGTAGAAGATGACCTAGTGAACCTAGCTCTTCTAGGCCTTCCCAAAAGTTGGTAGGTACTAGGAATCAATGACTAAGAGGGATAAATTACTGAATTGGGAATTCTTATAGTTTTATTGGTACAAGAAGAAATCAGGTGAATTTCATCCAAGGGAGAGGATAAAGAAAATTTTGCATTGGTTGGAAAGGGAGAGAAGGGAAAAGGGAAGAAGTCTCAAACCAAACTAGAATCTAGCCAAGGAGGCAAGAAGAAAGACTTGTCCAAAATAAAATGCTTCAATTGTTATGAATTTAGGAACTATGCTACAAAGTGTCCACACAAAAGGTCTAGCAAGAAGAACTTAGGAGGAGGAGCAAGTGAAACTTTGGCTTCATAGTTTGAGCTATACTTCACCCTCCTTATCGCATGCATGTCTAGGACTATGATGGGGAGTGTGTGGTACTTGGAATCATGTGCTTCGTTCCACATGACAAGGTGTATAAGGTTTCTCATTGACCTAGAGGAGAAATATCTCCATATGCATATTGAGCTTGGGGATGACAGAATGTACAATGCTACTAGGATTGGTATAGTAACCTTTAAGAAGGATTCAAGATCCCCTCTTTGCCTCAAATATGTCATGTCTTTTCCAAGCCTAAATAGTAACCTCATCTCTATAGTATTTATGGATGATC
Organism: Pinus taeda; assembly: GCA_000404065.3. NCBI lineage: Eukaryota > Viridiplantae > Streptophyta > Pinopsida > Pinales > Pinaceae > Pinus > Pinus taeda. Next base: position 156,370 of record APFE030197345.1, on the reverse strand, counting down.
ATGGTTATGATGTGATCTTTAGTAAAGGAAAATCCTTTCTGAGGCACATAGCCACTGCACAGGTGAAGAAAATCAGGGTTTGTGTAAATAACCTCTACAAACTTAATGTGGAAGATTGTGATACATTAAGTAGTATGGCATAGAAAGGGCAGAGTTGTGATTTCGCAAGCTTTGGAATAGGAGATTGGGCCATTTGCATCATGGCACCTTAAAGATCATGCAACAAATAACTATTGTCCTCCCTAAAGCAACACTTGAGAATAAGGATGTCTACAAAGGTTGTACCTTGGGGAGGTATGTAAAATCCACATTCAATGATCAAGATAGAAAAGTACATGCAGTCTTGGAAAGAATCCACTCTAATGTTTGTGGACCTTTCTCAATAGCCCCCACTACCAAACATAAATACTTTATTATTTTTACTCATAATTTCTCAAGAAAGTGTTGGATCTTCTTCATGCGGAAGAAGGATGATATTCTCAAAGTTTGTAGAATTCAAGGCACTAATTGAGAAAGAAATCGGCAAGAAGGTGAAGGGTCTCAGGAGAAAAAATGGAGGTGAGTATGTTTCGAATGACTTCAAGGATTTTTGTATAAAAGAAGGCATTCGAAGAGAGATAACATAACCCCATAACTTGCAGCAGAATGGGGTAGTTGTGAGAAAGAACCAAATTATTTTTGGAGCTACTAGAGCTATGTTACATGACCAAGGCCTACCACTGAATTTATGGGTAGAGGCATGTAACACTGCAATCTACTTGGAGAACTAGAGTCCTCGTCATATTCTTTGTATGATTACACCAAAGGAGGATTTCTCTGGGAGAAATTCGGATGTCTCTCACTTCATAATCTTTGGAGCCTATTTTTACTACCATGTATCCAAAGATTCAAGGAAGAAACTTGAGCCGATAGCAAAGTTGGGATTTTTTGTGGGTTACACCAAAACTCCACACAATTACCGTGTGTACTTACCTTCCCTCATAATGAAGGTTGTATCAAGGGATGTAATTTTTTATGAGGAGAAAGCGATTTGGTGATCGCTTGAGAAGAAGCTTTAGATCCCACCAGAAGAGGAGCTTTTAGCTCCAAAGCAAGAGCCTCAAGAAGTTTTGGAGCAGTACAAATGGAGGAACAAAGAGGGAGAAGGGTGTAAATATCCATTCAAACATAAACAATTAGATAAGGTAGAAAAAGAACGATGGAAGCTATTATATTAGTGAAAGATGTGAGGGACAATGTGGTAGCTCCTTCAAATTTGTGCAAGCAAAGGAGGTAACCTAAGAGGTACATTGGCTACATGGCTCTAATGACTGAGCTTGTAGATATTGAGTCATCCTCCTTTAAGGAAGTAGTTGAGAAACCTATTTGGGTTGATGCCATGGTGGAAGAATACAAATCCATAATGAAGAACAGTGTTTGGGAAGTAGTCCCAAGACCGGAAGATAAATCAATTGTAGGTTCAATATGGATATTCAAGGTTAAGCATGTAGAATATGGAAGCATAGGGAATTATAAGGCTATATTTGTGGCCAAAGGATTCTCTCAAGTTGAGGGAATTGATTATGAGGAAAACATTTTTCCTGTAGCAAGGTATTCATCCATTAGATCAATTCTTGCATTGGTTGCGCAGATGGGGTGGAAGATCCACTAGATGGATGTAAAAAAAAAAAATCTCAATGGTGTTATTGAAGAGGAAGTGTACATCGAGCAACCAGAAGGTTTTGGAGGCATTTGATCAGGAGTCTCAAGTGTGCAGACTCGAGTGGGAATTACACAGTTTCAAATAGGCACCCCGATATTGGCACACCAGGATTGACAATTATCTCATTGGATTGGGCTTCACCAAAAGTGAAGTTGATGTGAACCTCTATCATATTTCGTTAGAAGGTAAATTTCTTATCATTGTTTTATATGTTAATGATTTAATATTGAAAGGTGATGAGAAGTTGGTCAACTCTTGCAAGGAGGACCTTGCAAGGGAATTTAAGATGAAATACATGGGTCTCATGCACTACTTCCTCAGGATGGAACTATGGAAAGGTAATGGGATTTTTTTTGTCTCAAGGCAACTATGCCAACAAGATACTATAAAGATTTTGTATGGAGAGCTTTAAGCCCATGGATACACCTCTAGCGACCACCTGGAGGAAGGAGAATGCCACTTCAAGTGAAGAGGTTGATGCTACCATTTACCAACATCTAGTGGGTTCATTAATGTATCTTGTGGACACAGAACCAGATATGTGTTGTGCAGTCAACCATCTGAGCCAATCTATGGTTAGGCCAACCAAATTATATTGGAAGGCAACGAAGCATGTTTTACGGTACGTCAAAGGAACTGTTAGCGCTTGAAATTTCACCTCAAGCTGAGAAAGGTAAACCTGAAGGCTAAATCAAACCATTTAGCCTCGTAGCTAGCCGTACGGGGCAGGCGAAGGCTCTCTCCAGTCTATCTCGTAAAATTGCCAATATATGAGATGACCAATAAGGTAACACTGATATTAGGCTAGTAAACTGATTAGAAAAATTTATTTTTGAGTTTTTGGGTTTTTGGTGGCAAATTGAGGGGATGGCAATTTTGGGTGCGGGGATTAGACACACTTTCTGCAGGGGGTTCTTTTGGGCGAGGTAGGAGACAGTATTGATGCCTTTAACTGAAGTGGATGGTCAGGAATGATAGGTGAGGAGCTAAGGAGAGAAAACAATAAATTTGAATTCTCCTTGAACAGTAGAAAACATGGAAATTAAACAAACTTAAAAGCAAAGCATGGAAAGCATGAATTCTTACTTTAACACTTCATTTGTTTAATGTGGAGAAGTAAAGAAAGGAAATGAATCACATAACAAAGCTTACAAGAACATTGAGAAACACACCATCAACACATGAGTCCACAAGAATCCCAAAGAGGACTGCAAAACCCTGGTCTTCCTTAGCCAAAAATTGCAGAGATACAGTGAAATAATACAATGATAGCTTCTCCCTCAAGAGTCCAACCATGAAAATGAGTATGAAAGTACATAATATAGATTATCTAACCTCTTTCCCTGCCTCTAGGGGTCGAGCTCATCCTTCTAGGATTTGTTTCAACCACTTCTAAACTTAGCACTAAAATCTAGGCAGTCAAAACAACTTGCCTCTATAAACTAGGAAACCAATCCATTCATTAAATGTTTGCTATTTCATGCATGAATCTTATAGAATAGGTAAATGAGTGTCATGGTAACATGAAAATACATTAATTACATCAAAGAGGGTGAAAAATCCCATCTCAAGTCAAAACTGGTCAAAGTTGGGCGAGTTCCTGAGCTGTAGATGAATTTCCTGTGAAAACTGCCCAACATGTCGCGCGCATCTGCCTGACATGTCGCGCGCCTTTGGAGCCATGTTTGGGGCACTTGAAGGTGGCCAAATTGGGCAAGAGTAGGCTTGTTGGAAAGGTCTGTGAGTCTAATTTCCAACCCAGCTGGAATTTTTGGATTTGGAGTTCATTTGCCCTGTCAAAACTCAATTCTCCCAAGACAGCTTTCTGCAGTTCAAAAAGGCGGCAGAAAGTCAAATTTTGCATGTTTTTTTACTTTTTGGAGGACCAAAACATGACAAAATCTCAAGTCCATCCATATGCATATGTAACTTTGCATGACAAATCTGTAAATGCTGAGTTTTTGTCAAATGGAGGTGCCGGGACGACATGTCTCACCGGGGGTGAGACACGTTAATGAGCAAAAACCTGTAAAATGCCAAAAAATACCAAAAATGACCCAAAATGCTCAAATTGTTTTTGAAATTTGTGTTGTGGCTGAGCTATTTAGTGCTATGCCCCTTCAAGGAAACCTCGGCCAAGATACGGAGGGGATCGGGCCTTTTTCTCCGTTTTAGTGCCTTTGCCAACCGCCTTCGAAGCACTTCCATCTTTGCCTTGCACACATGCATCCGCGCCCAATAATGATTTTTCATGTTCCTCAGCAATTTGTTATTTTGATTGGCCTTAGCCAACAGCCTTTTCAAATGAGCATTGTCCCAAATAAACATAGATTCTCGATCTATGGGTCTCAAGTCACCGGGTCTCCAACGAGCCAATTCCCGGTCTTCACGAATTTTCTGCAGCTCATATAGCTTGTGTTCATCCTCCAACTGTTTGTTTCGCTGCTCTAAATAGTTGATTATCCATTTTGCCATCAATAATTTCGTTTGCAGCGACTGAATCTCGGTAATTTGCTCTCGGATGATATCCTTGAGCTCTATGCTAGGAGAACCGGTGTCAAGATCAATAATTGGATCGCCTGACAATCTCTCCTCGATCATGGGCTGCTTTCCCCTCTCTGATACCTGTGCTGTTGTCGGAAACGAGGCCCCTTCCACCTGGTGTGGAGATAACACTCGCGGTGCTGATGAAGAAGGCGAGACCCCTTCCACCTGATGTGGAGAAAATACTCGCCTAGCTGCTGCAAATAAGGCCCTTGGGCCTCTCTGATAGGTGACCTGAGGTGAGGAGCTGACATGTCTAGTAACAGGGATGTCATGCTGATGTGATGGTCCTCCCTCCTTGTGAACAACCTCAGGATGTGGCGGTGATGGTATGAAGAAAATGATTACAAGGGGAAAAACAATGAAACAACAATAAACCCTAGCACCTTTTTACAAATTTACATACATCCATATGGAGTGTTTCTTCTTGCACAATTTGATCATTACAAACACATTCATGATGTTTCCCAACTAATCCAGCAGCTATTCACAAGTTTGAAGGGCCTACCTCAAGCAATTTGATGAAGTAAAGGAGGCTTGAGCAATTCTGAAATGAGATGGGGGAAGCTAGCTTGACATGTTGCGCAGCATTCCCAACAAGTCGTGCCCCTCTCAACGTGTCGCGCCCGTTGCAAAATTTCACTATGTGAGACCCTCTGACATGTCGCGCACCTCCCAACAAGTCGCGCACCTATCCTGACATGTCGCACTTTTTCAGGAGGCTTTTGGAGGCCTTCCTGGTGTCGGAATCAGGCGCAGGATAGCTCGTTGGAAAGGTATTTGAGTCTACTTTACAAAACAACTAGAATATTTCAATTTGGAGTTTATTTGACCTATAAAAAATCAAATCTCCCAAGACTGGTCAAAAAGTGCCAAATGAGGCTGCCTCAAGGAAGAGTGCTATTGCAGTCAACTTTTGAATGTCTTCCTCAACCCCAAATTTAGCTCATGATAGCTCATTGGAAATATATTTGTGTCTAGTTATCATTTTACCCATCAAGAAAATCATTTGGCCAACCAAGCTAGGAGAAAACGTGATTTTTCCCAAGGTCACTTCAGAGGTGTCTTTGATTCTCCTGAGGCAACGGTATTCTTGACATTTATCTCAAACCATGACACCTGTAAAAAAAGTGAAGGAGTTTTTTCTTCTTTGGAATTTTTTGGACAAAATCCTCTCTCAGTTTCCCAAAATTCATCTTTGATTTCTCTGGAACATTATTTGAGTGTGACTTGTCCCGATGTGTGAAACAAGGACTTTTGTCGAAATGGAGCGAAATGAAGGGGATAGGGGGCTTCTAAATTCTTGGGGAAATTTTTGGGAGTGGGGATGGATGTTAGGAAGCAAGGAAAAGTGGAATCTCAGAGATTGATTGAGGGGAAGGGGTCCAAAAGGGAAAAACATAGGCCCAACCTAGAAAATTGCCAGGTTGTAGCAAGAAACTAGGGTTTGTGCAAAAATGAGGATTTTGGGGAATCTGAGTGTTGGGAAGTGCTTGATAAGGTACATTAAGGATAGGGGAGGGTTTATGAAGATCAGGAAACAAGTTTTTCCATTTATTTGACCGTCCAAGAGAAATTGGCTTCAAAACCCTAGGAGAGGGAAATGACCTTACCTAGGCGCAACTAAAGCATGAACAAGGTGTAAAATGACTAATTAGACACTAAGATGATAATGAAAACCCTATGAATGATGATAGACTCAGCTGAATGATGACCTGGATTGGCATTTGGGCAATTTTGAAAAGAGTGAGAGCAAACCCTAGACCTAATGCCTAGTGAACAAATTTTGCTTGAAGACTCACTGAAATGACAAAATTTGACCTTGACACTTCAAAATCACTTTGTAAGAGCATATTTGATCACTGGAGGAAGGCTGGAAAGATTGACACTAACACCTTCAATGTTGGTGTTGCTCCTGACATCAACTCAATAGAAAAGTTTGCTTCCCTATGAGGCAGTAACTTTGAAAATCTCTATTGGGAATATATCCCGAAATTATTTCAAAGTTAGATACCTCTTCAATACTTCAACATCCTCAACACCCTTCCCTTTTCCACTGGAAATATGAATTGCAAAAAAGACATGTCCTTTCCTACTACTGCAATTTTCCTGCATAGTTGTAACAATTCTCATTAACATATGCTTCTTCTTACCTTGGAAGATTCTCCTCTCTCCATCATCATCATCCATGCACTCAATAGCCTTATCATAGCATTCTACCTTAGTCTTGTGAATGTACAACCAATCCATACCCAAGATATTATATGATCTCAACGGAAGCACATTTAGATGCGTTGATGTAGACATACCATTCAACTTGAATGCACAAGATCTCACCCAATGATTAACTCTTTTCTTGGTACTTGTGGCTAATTGCACCAACCAAGGCTCTGCATTCACTTCTTTATTCAAGCAACGCTTATCCACTGGGTCATGACTGATATAAATATAATTAGATCTAGGCTCAATCAAAATAGAAATAACTTAATCACAAAGCTTACCTTCCATCTCGATAATAGATGTTTGATGAGACTCAAACTTTTTAGCCAGAATTATCTCATTCTGAAAATCATCGAATTCGATAACAATCCTAGCAATATACCATTGTTGGTGATACTCTTTATTGTCATGGTGTTGATTCCGTTTTTTTACAATGTTTAACACACAAAGAAGCTTAAAAAGTTTTGAATGACTACCACTTTGGAGCATGTGGTGGTCATATGTCAAGGTATGCCACTGCCCAAAAATTCTTGCATGTTAGATATTTTTGGCCTTCTCTATTCAAAGATTGCATTCTTGTAGTCTAAAAATGTCATGCTTTTCAAATATACAACCGTAAAATGTGCACGCCTCCTACACTTCTTCATCCTTGTAGTTATTGTCAGTCCCTTTGCAAAATGTGGCATTGATTTCATGACTTGTAACCCTCACTCGTCTAGGGGGTATGGGTATATTATCCTTGCAGTCAATTATTTTTTAAAATAGGTTGAGGCGATGCCTACATTTAAGAATGGTAAAACTCCCGCCCTGTTCATATTCAACCACGTAATCACTAGACTCGATGTCCCGCAAGCCATTGTCACTGACCATGGCACTCACTTTCGAAACTTTGTGATGTCGAAGCTAACTTCCAAGTTGGGCTTATGCCATGATAGATCAACTCCATATTATCCATGGGCCAATGACCTAGTAGAAGTCATGAACAAATTCTTAACCACTATGCTTCAACAGATGATAGGAATTCATAAAAGTATTTGGCATGTTATGATTTTTTTTAACATTATGGGCATATCGTACCTTAGCAAAATAAAAAACCGGATTTACACCCTTTTAACTTGTATACAGATTGGAAGTTTTGTTACCTATTGAGTACGAAATTCCATCACTTAAACTAGTTATCGAATTACTCCCTGCTACATCCGTTGAGGAAGAGTTTTTTTTATACTTAGCACATCTAGATGAGACTCATCAAGATGTCACTCTGGCTAATAAGGCCCATAAGAAACATATTAAAATACATTTTGACAAAAGCGTTAATCCTTGAGTCTTTTCAGGAGGTGACTTGGTCCTGTTATATGATCAAGAACATGACAAGCTAGGAACTGGAAAATTCGAGCCTATGTGGCATGGCCCTTACATTGTAAAACATACACTTGCAAAAGGTGCCTATGAGCTCGTAGATTATGATGGGATTCCTTTGTTCGAGCCCATAAATGGGCTTTATCTGAAAGAGTACTATGCTTAGGTTTTTACATGGGTGCTTTGTACACAATTATACTTTAGTTTTTTGTGTGTTGCTTTTTCTTTCTGCAAACAATTTTTTTTCTTTACTGCTTATCTTATGTTGCACTTGGTTTGCATATGTTGACATACTCTTTACCTTACATTGGCTTTGTTGATGGTGCTAGTCGTAGTACTCAGAATCTTTCATCCATTGCTTTGGTGATCTTCATGCCTAATGATGACTTAGCGAACCTGCATAGGATATGTTTGGGTCATACAACTAACAATATTGCGGAGTATAGTGCGATAATAAAACTATTATCTGATGCCATCACTTTGTATATTCGTAGGTCAGTTCTTAGACTTGAATCTCAACTCATAGTTCTATAGCTAAATATGATTTATTCCATAAAAAGCCCATCAATATTAAGAATGTTTTTAAGAGCTTGTTTCTTGGAAAGAAATTTTGATTATAATGAGTTTTTGTATATTCCAAGACATCTAAATACATTGATAGATGCATTAGGAAATTACATTTTAGATAAATATTTGTGCAATTTATAAACATCATAGTATGCATACATTGTAAAAAGCTAAATAACTCAAATGGAAATAGATAGATCTCCATAGATAAGTTTGCAAAAGAGTTTATACATAAAAATGCGTTCAAGGCACATGAGGCTCTCAAGTCTTTATTATGACGATTACATCAAAACATAAAAAACTAGTCTAAATTACTAAACACTAGGCATGATGCTCCTGGTAACATACTACAACCCTAATAACATGTCTACATAACTGGCCTAGTTGTGCAGGCACACCCACTATATGCCTCTAGTAGTGAAACAATACATCATCAATGCCAGAGTCTGGAATACCCTAGGTAAGTCACTCCAGGTTTCGCTTTATTTGTGCAAGTGTGTCAACAACCTCTAAGTTATGTTCTCCAATCTCTACCTATTGTTGGCCTCGCCTTTAAGTACGGGAATCTCAAATGGTTTCACTGGTCCAACATCTAGATAATAATCAAATGTTAGTCTTGATACACCAAAAAACAATAAAAGAAATGTAAAAGAAAAAAAAACAAAAGAGATTTTTCACCTGACTCATCCCATCGCATGCTTGGTGGAAGGACTAGATCTAAATCTCCTGAGAAATTTGTACTAACATAAGGATATTATTTTATCATGATGATATGTCGATGAAGCCATCTAAAGGAAGAAGGAGTGAATGACATTCTTTGGCTGCCACCATGGCGAACCATTAAGTCAACCCATCTTCTCATATGTGAATCCTTTGGTGTAGGAAGATCCACATCTGGCCTTTAAGACTGGAACATTGGTACACTTTCCAGGAAGAGAGATACCAAAATAGAGCCATATCCAAATTTCTTCAACCGACCTATTTTACATCTATTCAATTGTTCTTTCATATTGATCAGCAACCCCTCACACTAGTTAAACATTTTGGGCTCCATGCATTCAGTGGCATATTCCATTTGAAATTTTTTGGCCACATGAGAAGTTGCACTTCTAGCAACTCGAGGAATGGTAAACAAGATAGTTATTAATGGAATGTCCTCAACATCTTTTATCTCTATCTTCCCACTACTTGTTTTACGAGAACCTCTGACACAATACTCAGTAACATAATAATAAGTGTATTCATCACCACCACAAAGGTCATATAACAAAACCCTAACTTCTCTCCTTGATAGTCCAGTCATAAAATAAATGTCTTATATTTCAATTGTAAGGGTATGAGATCTAATTTGAAAATGTTGCTCATTGACATTCCATGCCCTTACCAAGAAATCTAAGAGCTCTAGTTGAGCTCCCATGCCAGGAGTTAAGAAAAATTCGACCAATCCACATCGCCTAACTGCAATCATAGTGTTTGGGTTATTGGTTGCTATGAAATCATGAACCTCATGTTCTCATTCTCCACATTCAACCTCTAGGATGGATCAAAAGTCTGTTAAAAACAAAGGGGAAATTATTGGAGCACAAGAATTTGGAATTTTTGAAGTGATTTCATGAGAAAATTTTAAATTTTTTATGTGTTTTCTGGTTATCATGCTTGCTTTTCAAAGCAGAGCAATGTCATCATTAAATTTTTCTTTGGATCTGTGACCATCGCAGGTCCGAAGAGAAAACCTGCAATAGTTCTGTGACACAACGTAGTTTTTTTAAAAAGCTCAAATCTAGAAATTTAACCATTAAAAATGAAACCATGAAAATGAAGAGGAGAGAGAGAGAGAGCTCTTACCTCTAAGAAATGGTGCTTGAAATCGTCCATCGAATTAGTCGCAATCTACTCTAAAAGATCATGGGTAAAAATGGATTTTTAGCGAGTCTGCGATTAGTTAAAAACTCAAATGTAAAAATAAAATCACTTTTTGGCCTTTTATAAAATAATATATAATATATATATAATATAATAATATATATATTATATATATATATATATATAATATATATATATATATATATATATAATTTTATCAAATTTTACCTAATTAGCAAAAATTAAAGCCTGTTTATCCATTTTTCGAGCAAATATGATGATTTTTGGTGTCAATGTGCAACTAATAGGTTGGAATATTGAAACGTAATGTAATGGTGAGAGTATACTTTTATCACTTTTTCGAGCTCGTTAAAATTGTACGAAGAAAGGAACCCCTTGGAGTTATCTTTAATCCATTTTCTGACTCTCAAAATATGAAAAGATAATCGAGTAAGCTTGTTTCATTCACACTCATAAAAAGGATTCGAAGAAACATTTAATCAATAGAAGTTTAGCCCTTTTCCAGATTGAGTAAATTATTTACAAAAAAGGAATATTTTAGTCAATAATGGCTAAAAGAGCTCTCTCTTGTATTATTTTATACTTTTTCGACCTCAAGAGACTAAATTTACAAAAAATAATCTTATGGAGCTTTCGTTTTTATTTCTTTTTCAAACTCTCTAAATGTGAAAAAGAGGTCGAGTTATCTCTTCATTGGACTCGTAAAATGTAAGCAATGTAGGATTCATCAATCATGATGAGACTGAGCCACTCCTTCCCAGAGTTCGTTAAAAATACTCTAAAGGACTCATCCGAAGGATGAGCTTATATGACAAGCACATGTTATCATCCATAAGCTTGTATAAAAAGAAAGAGGTACTTGCTAGTAATGGTGGGGGAATTTGGGAAAGAAATAGTTTTCTTTTGTATTTGAAGAGGCAATATGTCACTCTTGAACATGACACTCCATCACTTTTTTTCGTGTCAAGGTTGGGAAATCCATTTTCCTCTCATTTGATCATACCTCAATGAAAGTCTTCATATTGGTCTTTGGTCCTACTTTTAGTCAAGTGTTTCCAAGTCAATTGTCGTGTCACCAATATGTTCAAGAGAATTCAAACTGAGTTAAAATCACTTTGTAGTCTTTAAATCCTTCTATCACAACTGCCATCCCTGAGTCGGTCTTGAATCACTCCTAGTTTTTTCCTTCAAAACTTCATATTTGTTTCGTTTCATAGGCCCTCCTGTGACGGATTGCTTCCTATTAACTCTAGCATATTATCTAGGAAGTTGATCTAGAAACCCCATTTTTAGTAACTTCAAGGTTGCATGCCTCAATTGCAAGTTTCCTTACTTTCGACGATAGGTTCTCATCATTGACCTTAGATCAGACGATTCTATGGGTGTTTGAATTCAAATAATTGATTCACATCTCATAGATTGTACTAGAGCACCTTGAAATTCATTTTCATTATTGGTGGTTTCTCTAGCATCTGTTAACAATCCTCATCATTGGTCAATAATCAAATGGTTTCTTCCATGTTTAACTTCAAGACACTTATTCACATGGAAAGATTTATATTGCAGATACATAGAGATGAAGACCCTAGATCTTGTCCAGTTCATCCAGGTTGTGTGGAATTTTGAGTATTCAATATTGTAACATGGATCCATAATGTATATCTAGTGGCCATGACCTCATTTTGATATGGATCTTTGCATACTTTTGTACTTTACTTTTGAAATACTTTTAGTCTGATTATGGGAATACACACCTTAATGATGATCATATGATGATATTGTACTATAATTTCTTGATTGTTGACTTGCAGGTCTCCAACCGACGATTCCTTGATTCCAACCTTTGCATGATAAAACACTTTAGCCATTATACACTTCCTAAATTTGTACTATAGAGGGAAATCTGTTACACATCAATTTGTCACATCCATGCAAATGATGCCAAATCTGGATCTCTAGCTATCCGATGAACTATTGTCATGAATTCCCAAGAAAGACAAAAGAAACGACTATCCCTGAAGTATAAGAATCTTGGATTAAATACATAAAAAACCATAATTCTAGACATTATTGCAAGTGTTTATTTCACAACCTGCAATATTACATGTTGCAGAGTAAACACGAAGCGTTGTCATTATAGTTTTCCTATTTTAAAGGAATGATGTCTTCTTATAGAGGTAAAAATAAAAAAGGGTAAATGAAGCTTCTATTCTAAAAGCCTCAAGATTGGTATCTATTCCAAAGCAATGGATATTGGGCTTGAGCTCCTTCTTTCCTTGACCTCCTTCCCACCATAGTGGATCCATCCCATTCATTGTGGATCTACCTTCTCCTTTTATGGATCTCTCAACTTCACTCTTTCCCTATAAGTACAACGGACTCAAAGAGAAATGGATTACCATTTCTGACTTTTTAACTATACTCACGTGTTTTCCAAGTATCCATTGGAGGATTTTTTATTGCAAGAGTTCGGATTAAGGATCATTAGAAGGAGGCTTCCAACAAAGGCCTGGTTGTAATTCTCCTTTTCTTCATTCTTAATACAAATATATATTTCTTTCCCACTCACATCTGTCATGATGTTTGTTGTAAGATTTCTTTATCACTTACATAGTTTATGGTTGAACCATTGATGTATTATAGGCTTCAATATTTTGTTTTTTAGCCTTTGCAGGTCTCTTATTAGAGCATCAAGAAAGAGGTTGCAAGATATAAAGGAAAACAATGTGGATCATCATTAAGCATTTTGGAAAAAGGTATGAGCTATGCATCCCAATTACATCTGTGATTTAATGATAAATTAGGGAATGTTTTCATATGCTTGTCTGTTTATTTCTAGCCTTGGTTTCCGAGTCTCGGGAGATCTATCCTATCAGCGTGATAAGATTTGTCTGCCAAACAACCATTGTATTATAAAGCAGGTTGATTGGCCAAGTTTCGTAATAGAATGGATGGACCAAGAGTCGTGTTCAATTGGACTGAGAGTGTATGACTTGGGTGGGCCAAGTCTATATTGGGGTTCAGTTGGACCAATGCTTGTATAAGGCTATTGTTCTAAGTTTGTATGAGGTTTCTTAGCCAAGATCCATGTAAAAGCATATTGCCAAACTTGTATTGTAAAAAAGGTATTTCAATTGTAAGGCCAGGATTGGGCCATCCATCAGATGACAATGTTGGCATAACAACCCCTGGTTGATTTTCCATGTAGGTTTTAACCCTAGATAAAATTTACCTACAAACGAATTCTTAAAACAGAAAAATAAACAATGGCAAGAACATAAAATATACATAGAGATTTTCCCTTCAAACCCAAATCGGGAAAACTAGATTGATTTTTCATTATATTCCTTTCAATATTACAATATATATATATACATGTCGAAGCATTTATAAAACCCAATCCATTAACCCTGGATTAGAACATAATCATAGTTCCCTTGACTGAATCTACAAAATACCGTCGGAAAAAATGATCATGACCAAAAAACCATGTGTGAAAACCCCACATAAAACCATGGGTAGGTCCGCCCACTATCTTTGGTTCTACACCCCCACCCCCCCCCCCTCCCTCGCCCCGCCCAATCCTTAGGTCCACATAAAAATATAAAGAAAAAAATATTGGGGCACTGCCTTGGACCTCATGACATGTGGAAAGAATATAACACACACCCAACATTCTCCCAATTGTTGTTTTCTTTCCACATAGGGGGCTGCAAGAGTGCATAGTCACTGATCCAAAGCTACAATGCCCATTGTTTATTTACACCAAGAAAACTTCTTAGTGCTCATAGACTTTGTTAATAACATTCATCAAAGTGTCCACCTTTACCAGCAACACCTTTTTCTCTCCAACCATATCCGTCACAAAGTGATACTTAACATCAATATGCTTTGTCTTCGAATGATAAGCAAGGTTCTTTGCCAATAAAATTGCACTTTGGCCATCACAATTTATCTTTATAGCTCACTGTACCAACCCCATACTTGAACATAATCTCTTTAACCAAACTACTTCCTTGCTTGCATGAGTGATTGTCATATATTCAACCTCAGTAATGCCAAGCAAATACCTAAAAACCCGCTTCACTGTTGTCTAATGCTCCTTCCTTGGTTTTGACATAAACCTACTCAATACTCCCATTTCATGTGCAATGTCCAATCTAGTACAAACCATTACATACTTCAAGCTACTAACTACACTTACATATGGAACATGGGACAAGTCCTCTTCCTCTTCCCATGTTTTGGGACATTATTCATTAGATAACTTTACACCAACAGGAATAAGAACCTTCATCATTTTACTATCTTGCATATTAAACCTCAGCAATATTGTCTCGACATACTTCCTCTGGTTTGACCAGAGCTTCCTCTTTTCTTTTCTCTATCTCGTTTAATTTCCATGCCCAAAATATAGTTTGGAGCACCAAGATCCTACATGTCAAATTTAGATGACAATTGGGTCTTCAAATCTCGGATAATTTCTTTGTCATTTCCAATCAACAATATATCATCCACATACAAGACTAAATAAATGACACAGTAACCAATTAATTTAAAATAGACACGGTGATCTACTTTTCTCCTTATGAAGTCAAGTCCCCGTATATATGTATCAAATTTTTTTATAACACATCCTTGGTGACCTTTTTAACCCATAAAGAGACTTTTTTAACCTACATAATATTTCTTTCTTACCCTTCACCGAAAAGCCTTCTGGTTGTTTCATGTAGAGCTCTTCTTCCAGATCCTCATGAATAAATGCTATCTTCACATCCATCTATTCTATCTCAAAATCAAAATTAACAACAATAGATAGAACTAATCTAATAGAAGCTAACTTGGCAACAAGAGAAAAAATATCACCAAAATCAATTCCTAACACCTGGGAATAACCGTTTGCTACCAACCGAGCTTTGTAATTCTCCACTTTACCTTCTACATTCATCTTCTTCTTAAACACCCATTTATTTCCATTGAGTTTCCTTCTAGCCGACAACTCCACTAGATCCCAAGCCTCATTTTTGTCCGAAGATGCCATTTCTTCCACTATGGCCTCCTTCTAGAGTCTTCCATCCTCTAAATCCACTGCCTCCCTGACAGTTCTTGGATCTAGATAAAGAAAATTTTGAACAAAAAGCAAATGGGCTATACCTATCTGGTTGCCTTCTCTCTTGAACTAATCTTCTCAAAACTAGAGTATGTGGTCTTCCTCTTCTGGTTCTTGTTCTTCTATAGAGTTGGATTCTTCCTCCTTCAGTTCAAACTCTATCTTCTCAAGTTCCTTTGGTAGGACTTCATGTTTAATAACATCTTTCACCTCTCTAAACACCACATCTCAGTTATACACAACCTTCCTTGTTTTTGGGTCCCAAAGCTTATAGTCTTTTAAACCATCCTTATACCCAATAAAATGCACCTTTTAGATTTACTATCCAACTTGGCTCTTTTCTCCTTTGGAACATGTACATATGCATCACAACCAAATACTTTGAGATGTGAGAGAGAGGCTTTATTTTCAGTCCATACCTCATTGGAGTTTTATCCTCCAACACTGATGAAGTTGATCTGTTAAACTGATAACATACAGTATCCACTACCTCTTCCTAGAATTCATTTCCTAACCTAACACCACTGAGCATGCTTCTTTCCTTTTCCATCAAGGACTGTTCATTCTTTCTACAACTCCATTTTGTTGAGGTGTGTATGGATTAGTATTCTATCATGCTATACCACACTTCTTACAAAACTCTTTGAATTCCTTCTTGCAAAACTCTCCACAACTAATTGTCCTCAAAACCTTGATCTTCTTCTCTATTTGATTTTCCACCAAAGCCTTAAATTCTTTAAACATGTCAAAGAATTCATATTTCTTCCTAATGAAATATATCTATGTATTCCTTGAGAAGTCATCTATAAATGAGACACAGTACACAGACTTCCACAGTGATGGAACCGACATAGGTCATAACACATCACTATGCACATGCTCTAATACTCTAATATCCCTTTCGCCCTCTTAGCGAAAACTCACTTGATTTTGCTTCCCATATAAACAATGTTCGCATAAATCAAAATCCATAAAGAAATTAGACATACCTTCTACCATACCATTATCATGTAGTATTCGAAGACCCTTCTCTCCAATGTGTCCCAGTCTTTGATGCCATAACATAGTCTTTTCACCAAAAACTAGAAGATTTTGTACTCCACTTTCAGGAACCACAAAATTGTTGCACCCATCAATAACAATGCTACTCAAAAGCTTGTACAAAGTTCCAATCCAAACTCCCCACATTAGTACGAGTGCTCCTTGAACGATCTTGCATGTATCTTTCTCAAACATCGTTTTTACACCTGCATCATCCATCTTACTTACAAAAATTAAATTTATGGCTAATGCAGGTATGTGTAGAACACTAGGAAGTGTTCCAATCCTTCCACCTTGTAAATTTAGCTTGACTTTTCTGCATCCTATGATTTTGGCCTTCTTGTCATCCCCTAGGTATATATCACCACCATCATATTTCTCATACTCGTGGAACCACTCCCTATGGGGAGTGAAGTGAAAGGATGCACCCGAGTCAATCAACCATGCCTCATGATCTACATGTGTATTTGAAGAAGAAGTCAAGTACACATCCCCACCTTCATTTGAGGCAGTTGTTTCCTCTACAAAATGAACATCATTAGATCCATTTCCTTTCTCATGAGGTTTAGATCTACATTCCTTTTTTTAGTGCACTTCTTTTCTGCATTTCTAGCATACCTTTACATATTTACTTGGAGATTTAGATCTCCCAATAGATTTAGATCTCCTACTTGAGGACTTATTTTTGTTTATGTTCTGAGACTGTCCTCTCACATACACGACATCTCTATTTTGTCTCTCCACACTTTTCCGTCTCATCTCCTATGACAACAATAATGAGAATATTTCATCAAACTTCAAGGTAGTTGTATTGCTACATATTGCAACAACTAGACAATCCCATGAGTCTAGTAAAGAACACAATAGAATGATGCAATTATCTTCATTTAAAATTTTAATGTTAACAAATAACAATTGGCTTACCACAGTATTGAATGAATTTAGATGCTTGGTCACTAAGTCTCCATCCTTTATCCTCATGTTATATAGATTTTTCCAAAAGAACAATTTGTTCACCAAAGACTTAGATTAATACGAAGTCCCTAACTTGTCCTATAAAGCCTTTGTCATAGCTTCCCCTGATACATTCAACAATACTTAATCTAAGAGACATAATGGTAATGTACTCTTCACCTTCCGATCTAACTTCGCCCAGTCTTCTGCCGACATTCCTTTTGGTGCCATACATGGATCTACAATGATCCACTAATCTTTCTCCACCAACAGATCCTCCATCTTGAGCTTCCACAACTCAAAACTTTGTCCATTGAATTTCTTGATCTCTATCTTTTCACTATTCACCATATGCTTTCACTACAAAAATTGATCATGCAGATGTCCCATTGTAATGGGATCTACCACAGGCTTGAGTAAAACCCTTCAGAACAAAGGTGTCCCCTTGAAGCTGAAACAAGTCTGATACCAAATGTAGGTTTTAAACCTTTACAGAAATCACCTGCAAACGAATTCTTAAAACAGAAAAATAAGCAATGGAAAGAACATAAAATATACACAGAGATTTTCTCCTGGAACCCAAGCTGGGAAAACCAAATTGATTTTTCATTATATTCCTTTTAATGTTACAATACAGTACATATATATACATGTCGAAGCATTCATAAACCTCAATCCATTAACCCTAAATTAGAACATAATTGTAGTTCCCTTTACTTGATCTACAAATACCATGGGAAAAAACAATCATGCCCAAAAAGACCATGTGCAAAACCATGGGTAGTTCTGCCCACCCTCTTTGGGTGTGCCCCCCATCCTTAGGTTCGCCCAACTATTATTGGGTCCACATAAAAAAAACTGGGGTGTTGCCTCGAACCCCATGACGTGTAGAAAGAATATAACACACACCCAACATTCCATGCAAATAAAATAAGACCAAGGTCATGGGACACATATTCCAAGTTGAATGGTGGGCAAACAATATAGAGGGAATCACTTGTGGTGAATTAATGGCTATGGAAATTGGCAAAGGCAAAGAGTATGTTGACACCTAATCCTCAGCGATTGGGAGAATTTGAATGTGAACAGTCATCAAGAAGATGAACTGAGTGGTCACATTCATGTATATAACAAATAGCTACCTAATGGAATAAATGAATCAATTTTTCTGGAGTTACTCTTGGCCTGACATGGTATCAGAGCACAGGTCCCAGGTTCTTTTTTTAGCCTTACCTTGTAACTCCTCTGTCATTCTCAACTAATCCACTGAACGCCTATGTCCTTTGTCCTCTATGATGATGCGTTTAACTGCGCTGAATTGAAATGGAAATCGTGTTGATGGCGTGTTGGTATGGCGTTACGCTGTTGAATTGACATACGCTGGTTATGAAAATTTTTGAAACGCTGGTTATGAACGTTTTGAATGTTGTTTCAAACAAATACGTTCACTGATGTTTCAAATAAGTTCGACCAGTGTTGAACTGCACATTTCCCGTGTACCTGGAGGTCGGCGTCCATGGAGTAGGCCTTACCACCGAGAGCAGCAATGTTGGCAGCTCGAATATCCGGATTGGTATACAACGAATGCTGTTTCATATGCCTGATATCGAATGTGTATGAAACATTTCATATGGTAAATGGTATACAACGAATGTTGTTTCATATGCCTGATATCAAATGTGTATGCAACATTTCATATGGTAAATGGTATACAACGAATGTTGTTTCATATGCCTGACAGTATTCCATCTGCGGATTTGTGATAAGAGTCACAGAACTCCGATCTATCAACGCAAGCGGTGGAGTCCAAGTGTAATTCAACTTTGCTGGAGCGTGTGCATTGTAGTTCACGTTAAAGTCAATATTTCATTCACCCATATTCTCCCCATAATTCCAAGGTGAAAAGTTTGATTTTATTTTCAAAGCCATCCAATCCCTAAAGTCAAAGCCTCTTTGGTTTAAGTGAATTTGTATCCCTTGTTTTGAGTTTTTTATTATAGGGAATATAAGGGAAGTGTGGTGGTATATAAATTATTATGGTTATTGAGGAGTTTTGGGAAGTTGGTGCTGTAAATATATATATATATATATAATCTATATATATTGAATGGTTTTTTAAAAAGAAGAAAAGGGAGAGGTGTTATGAAGGATATTTTACAGAGATATTGGAAGAAAATATAGTGCATAAAGACTTTGAAATCTTCTTACCCCTTTGAGAACAATTTGACTGTATAGTAGCAGAAGTTTTTTTCTTCATAAGAGCAATTTTTTTTTTGCCATCAGAAGTATTAGTCTACCAGCAAAAGTTTTTTTATATCAGCAGAAGTAATCTTTTACAGAATGCATTCAATCATCTCTATGATAGGAATAGTTCTCATTGGCAAGGAGAACTATCCTGACTGGTCCCGGATGGTACAACACACCCTCATCTTCAATGAGTTGTGGAAAGGAGTGTGTGTCGGAGAAGGAGACAGTGACCCAGAAAAGCCTACATCAGACAAAGAGCTCGCCATCTGGGAAAACAAGAACAGCAAAGTGTATGCATTAATCGCAGCATCTGTAAATAAGGAGGTGAGTCGCCACATTTCATCATATTCAACTGCCTTTTACAAAAGCTGAAAAAACTCTATGACTCACATTCTGCACTTGAAGTCGTCCAACTCATGATTAAACTCTTCACTCTTGAACTGCAAAATAATGATCCTCTTGCTCTTGCATTTGAAATAAAGTCTATAATGCATGATATCAAATCCACTAAAGTTGAGCTGGATATCTCTCTTATTGCTTTTCTCAAGGCACTGTATCCTACATACTCCAATTATCTTGAGTCTTTGCAAGCAAATGGAAATCTCAAGGATATAACCTTTGACTCTCTTGTGAAAAAGTTTGCTGAAAGAGAAAAACCCTTTGGAAAGAAGACAGTCCCTGAATCTTCTGAAGAGACTGTATGCATGGCTAATAAAGAAAAGTATCCTGCTCAAGATTCTACAAGAGGAATAGGTGGACGAAGAGGAAGAGGAAGATACTTCAGAGGCGGGGGGGCAGACATTCTCAAGGAGAAAAGGCAGATTTACATTGTATTCGCTGCAAACGAAATGGATCACATGATGCCTCTACATGCAAGCTACCATGGGACAAAATTGAGCAGAGAAGAAACCAACAGAAAGGTAAAACTGATGATACAAACAAAGGTAAATCACCTGAATCTTCTCACTATGTTGAGGCACAATGTAACATTGGAGTAAATGAAGATTTGTTTAATGCTTCACTTGCTTCCTGGAAAAATGATTGGTTGCTTGATTCAGGAGCAACCTGTCACATGACTCATAGAAAAGATTTTTTTGAATATTTCACTGACAGTGGTGATGGAGCAGTATACTTTGCAGATCAATCAAAAATAAAGCCATCAGGGCTTGGCACAATCAGGCTTAAACTGCCTGGTCTTCCAGACTTTCTTCTGGATTATGTTTTATATCTCCCACAGCTCAAGAGAAACTTGTTGTCCTTGGCCCACATCTGCCGGCAAGGTAACTCCATTCATATGTTTGATGGCAATATTGAGGTAAGAAAAGCATCTGATCACTCACTTGTCATGAGGGGAATAGAAGAAGAAAGGCTTCTCAAACTGCAAGGAACATCTGCTCATGCACAACATTTCTCATACAATTCTCATC